>QJNU01000422.1:0-67688 GCA_004154915.1 Monosporascus ibericus | reverse complement strand
AAAGAAAATATAAGCGTTTTTTAGATTTGCCAATTATTGAAACAACTAAAACGATAATAATCTATTAATTAACATAATTAGGGTTAAAGATAATTATAACGCCTTTAAGAAAATATAACAAAAATTATAAAAGGCAAAAAGGCTATCTTTAACAGCTATCCAGAAATAGTGAGCCCTTACCACAGGACCTATAATAGCCTAACGGCTGAAAAAACACGACGAATGGAAAGAATTTATAAAACATAAGTTATTTTCCCGTTCTAAAGGAAAACGGCAATAGCGGTACGAACAGTTGGAATTAAACGCATAGATCAAAAAGTATTAAAGTTAGAACGAAAACCTGTTAACAGGATAACCGGACCGATACGAGAAATTTTATGCCATCTAATATAATCGCGCCCATTACTTTAAATATATGAAAGAATAACGGTATATCGAAAAAGGATTTACGTAAATATACAATTAAGGATTCGACTTCCATAATTAAACAGGAAAGAGTCCTAAGGATTAACGATTGTACAGATACCTAAAAACGTACGTTTCGGAAAACATTATTAATATTATTACGATAGCAATAAGTTGGCCCGAAAAAAAGACTTGCTCTGACGGAAACCCTATATGCCATTTTGGATGGTATAACCATAAAACAGGAAAGAAATGGGTTTACCAGATTGTTATAAAGGCATTTCTAGAAATAATTAATAACTTAAACTTCCGTTTACCCTTTACGGACGACCCGAATAAACGACGAAAAATTAAAACTAAATAAAAAAACCCCGAAAATATAAGGCAATATAACGCCCAGTTTCAGGCACCACAAAAGGGATAAAAAGCCCCCGAACGAGAATATATCAACAAAAGAAACTTCCAGATACAAATTCTCCTATTCGAAGTTACTTTACGCCGATAGGAAGGATAATTAAAGCAATTATAAGCCCTTATCACACAGAATCAAAACCGTATTGAGACGTTAGAAAATAAGTTAAAAAACGAACGCTACTTATTAAAAACCGTAAGATAGCGAAACCTAAAAAAGTTAGCAGAAACTTTCCAAAAAGGCTTTAAACGCGACGATAAAAGCTAAAAACGACCTTATTACCTTACGAATACGAATTAAGATATATTGGCTTACCGCATTTATAAACTGCCGAATAATAAAAAGTAATGATATTACGCCGGACGTAATTAACCGATTTCGATTGCTAAAAAAGGAAAAGATGGAACCTTACGTTACCGAAAACGTAAAAGGTTAAGTATTTACCTACGATAACGAAAAGATCACTCGCAAGATTAATTACCTCAAGATCTTCGTCGACAGCCGAAACCAAATAACTTCGATATCGTTCCAATAGAGAACTACGACATAATCCTTAAAAAACTATAGCTATACTAATATAACCCCTTAATCGATTAAACAATTAGCTAAATAAAGTTCGCTTTACATTTATTCGACAAAAAAAAATTACGAAAAGATCTTAACATTCGCTCGAAAATAACGACGAATATAAGCTTAAGGACAAAACAGAAACTTTACCACTTACAGGAACAAAACATAAAGAAAAATGAAGGTATTACAAAAGGTTACGACGCATTATCGTTACCATGAGAACGAAATTACAAAAGATGAACAATTACCTATAACATCAACCCTTAAAGCCAGAAACCATAGCTAACGTACTTTCACAGTATTCCAGATATAAACGACTATTTCGAAAGGAACTCGAAACAAAATTACCTGAACATAACGAATAAGATTACAAAATAATCCTTAAAAACGAAATATCGACTAGATTTTATCCGATCTATATTTTTAACCAAATAAAATTATAGGCATTACGTAAATACCTCGAAAACAAGTTTTGGAAAAGTTATATACGACGTTTTTAATTTATCGTCCGGATACCTTATATTCTTTATACTTTAAAAAAACGGGAAGTTACGGCTAATTATTAATTATAAACAATTAAACAATATTACTATTAAAAACAAAACGCCATTACCTTTAAGTAACTAAATAAAAAATCGTCTTTACGGAATAAATTAATTCATAAACTTAAATATTAGAACAGGTTATAATCAAATCCGCATTAAACTACAATACGAATAAAAAGTAAACTTTAGAACGAAATATAGAACTTTTTAAGTACCTTATTATACCTTTCGGACTTACGAACGTACTAACAACTTTTTAGCGAATAGTTAACCATATACTTAGGAAATACTTAAACATCTTCGTTATTTATTACCTCAACGACATTCGCATTTACTCGAAAAACAAAAAAGAACATATAAAATACGTTCATACAGTTCTTTAAGCCTTACAAAACGCTAACCTACTAGTTAATATAAAGAAAAGCCAATTTTAAACGAAAAAAATAGAATTTTTAAAATATAGTATTACCCCAGGATGCATCAAAATGGACATCAAAAAGATTACTGCAGTACAAAAATGGGAAATACCAACCATAGTTAAGGAAGTATAAGCCTTCCTCGGATTTGTTAACTACTATAAAAGGTTTATCCGAAACTTTAGCAAAATAGCTACTTTATTATCCAACTTTACAAAAAAAGGAAATAAGTTTTTTTTGGACTGTAAAAACGGAAATAGCTTTTTAAAAGATTGAAAATGCGATTACTAACGAGCTAATATTAATTATGTACGACCCAGACTGCCCAGTTAAGCTTAAAACCGACGCTTCGGATTACGTTTTGGACGTAATAGCCGGATACCGAAATAATTAAGGTAATTTACGTTTTATCGCCTTTTATTTTTATAAATTAAAAGGAACGGAATTAACTTACGCCATCCCTGATAAAAGATTTATAATTATTATTAAAACCTTCCGAAAATTCAGATATTACCTTAAGGGAAACCTTTACTAAGTTAAGGTATATACCGATTACAAAAACCTTACTCGCTTTATTACCACCAAAAGGCTTACAGGACGATAATTACGTTATGCCGAAAAATTAACAAAATACGACTTTATTATTATCCACCAGAAAAAAATCGGAAAACGGCAAAGCAGACGTATTAGGTCGAAAACCGGATTTCGAAAAAAAAGTAATTAAAGTTAACTATTAAATCTTCGATATCATACTAAAAGGATACCTACAATTACGACAGATAGCGATAATTAAAGGAGCACCCCCCGACTTATACCACAAAATCCAGGAATATAATAATAACCTACTTAAGGATCAAAAATAAAGAAAATACAAATCCTAAAAAAGAAAAAAAAAAGAACATTAATACGAAATATACACGAACATTAGTTCTACGGATACCTAGGGATCTATAAAACCTTAAAACAATTATAACGTATTTATCACTTTCTTAAAATAAAATCAGTAATAAAGAAAATACGACAACAATATTACAGATATAATAAGAAAAAGACTCGACCATACAAGCTATACGGAGAATTATAACCATTATTAATAATAATAAAAATATAAGATTTAGTTACCTTTAACTTTATTACCAAACTTCCATTATTAAAAAACCTAGCTACGGGCATACATTACAATAGCATATTCGTAATTGTTAATCGATTTACTAAATTTTCTTATTTCTTATTATATAACGAAAATATAAACGCAAAATAATTAGCTTATATCTTTTTAAGATATATCTTAAGAATGAACGGATTACTAACGAAAATTATTTTAAATAAAAAACCGATATTTATTTCGACGTTTTGGCAAGAACTTATGGCATAGCTAGGCCTAAACCATAAATTATTTAACGCATTTAAACCTTAAACAAACGGACAAATAAAAAGAATTAACCAAATACTAGAAACTTACTTACGATGTTATATTAATTACGAACAAAATGATTAAGTTTAAAAGCTACTTATCGCCAATTAGCCTATAATACAAGCTATTATAAAAGTATTAAAACGACTTTAGCGAACGCCAACTTTAGTTTTATACCAAAAGCTTACGAAAATACGCGAAAGGGAACAGTTAACGTTAGGGCAATCTTTATATCAGAATAACTTAAATAATTATACGCAAAAATAAAAATAAAATAAAAAATTCGTACGAAACTAAATAAAGAAGTATTATAACCAAAAAAGGTTAAAGGAACTAACCTTCCAAAAGGGAGAAATGATTTACCTAACTATCAAAAACATCCAAACTAAACGACCAAACAAAAAATTCGACTTTACATATATCGGAACGTATAAAATTATTAAGAAAATTTCAGAAAACAATTACTAATTAAAACTACCACCTAAGGTTAAACTTCATTTAATCTTTTACGTTTCCTTACTCGAATTAGCAATGGACACTATTAAAGTCAATATAAGATACGAAAAACAGGCAAAAAAAGATATACCAATATACGAAGTAGAAATAATCCTAGACATACAAAGAAAAGACGGACTTACCGAATACCTAATCAAATGGAAAAATTACCCAGATTCCGAAAATACCTGGGAACTTGCTAAAAGCCTTATAAACGCCCAGCGCCTGTTAAAGAACTTTTACCAGCAAAACCAGTAGCGTTCAAAATAGCTTCTTAATTAGGGTCCGCCGGAAA
Source organism: Monosporascus ibericus (assembly GCA_004154915.1). Classification (NCBI taxonomy): domain Eukaryota; kingdom Fungi; phylum Ascomycota; class Sordariomycetes; order Xylariales; genus Monosporascus; species Monosporascus ibericus. The sequence goes on along the minus strand of QJNU01000422.1, from coordinate 63,136 downwards.
AGGCTAGTTAGCGGCTTCGGAACCAGATAAGTTCGTTACCCCCGCAGCCTGAATAGCCTGCGTAGCGGCTTTTACCTTAGCCTTTTCCTGCTCCTTTAATTTATTTAACGATTACCAACCACGATTAATTATTTCGATACCTTTAGTACGAAGGAACTCTTGTTATTAACGTAACCGCCGTAAACGAATTATAGCTTTACTTATACGCTTTAAAGCCTCGTTTATCTTCTTTAAGATTAAAAAAGCCGCTTTTCGGTAAAAGCCTTTTTACGCTTTAACCGTTCCTTTTCCCGTAAAATGTTATGTAAAGAATTGATCGAGATGCCCGAACCGTTATAATGCTGCTTATAGAAAAAATAATTTTGGCAACGAGTCGTACTTTCCAGCATAACGCATTTTTCCTTCTGTACGAAACACGTAAAATAAAGCATAACTTCGAAACCAGAATCCTCGATACCGGAGGATAACCTTTTACGCTCTTTTTTTTAATTAAAGCGCTATCGCGGCTTAGTAACTTTCTTAATAATTCCTTGAGACATAATGGGTATAATAAAAAAAAGGGAGACTTATTAATTTAAAAATCTTTAAGGGTAAAGATTATGAAAGAGAGAAATCGTGTTACAAACCAACACCTTACCTACTTAGGCATACGGTCGGAACGAGATTAAAATAATTACCGACCGAAATTACGTAACATAAATAAAAAGGGATTTGTCTTATCCAAAAACATTTATGCACTTATACGACATAGATAAAAAGGGATTCGTCTTATCCAAAAACATCCATGCATTTATACGATACGGATAACAATAGATTTATTTTATCCAAGGATATCCAATTTATGATATATACGCTTATTACCTTTCGTAGCTTAGATAAAATACCAGCTTGTAATACAACTTAGTTACTCAGATTACCTTTAACAATCTGCTATTACCAGACGTAACTATTAAATATCTCATTGCTTAGTTTCCCACGACATTACTGCTAACATAAACCGTACGACTAGGTTTAATAGTTGGTTAAACCCCTTAGCCGTCACATTAAGGTGCTTGGCGCTTTGAGTCCTTTAAGCCTGTCACGTGATTCCTTGGCTTCGGTCGGGACCAACTTTTTGGGAGATCCGACCGTTTATGTTGTAGCCAAGACCGCTAGGTCATAACACCTTCCTTCTCGGCCAATAAAGCTTATCCTTCTTATATAACAAATATTCCTTTTTTTAGAAATGTTTATTTTTAACCCTCCAACGTTTACTTAAAACATAATTCGTTTTATATAATTAAACGGCTTTTTCCGTTAAAGGAATATTTTTATATAATAGTATTAAATATCTTTTTATTAAAAAATCAATGGATTTTATAATTTTTATCAGTAAACTACATTGATAAATCTTTATCCTTCTTTATAAATAACGTCCCCACATAGTTATTTTATAAATAATTTTAAATATTTTCGTAAAAAAGGAAAGAATAAAACTAACTAAGAAAGGTAAACGGAAAATCGATTAACGTAAATATAACTAAAATAATTTTCAAATCGAAAAAAATATTATTAAGATCGAATAAAACAAATTCAACTTTCGCATATCGGGATTTAATATTATTAAACGTTATAATAACATTAAACGCGTCATAAAGTGGAAAATTAAAATCTTTCTTCGAGATATACATATAATAACGTCGTATTAAATTCTCGATATAAAACGAATAAATGCATTTTAAAATAAAAAAATAAAATACAACGAAAAGTTAAACCTGATAGAAATATAAGCAAGCATACAAAACGTAATAATACCGTTATTCGCATAATATGTTTCGAATTTTATGGAATAGTAATTTTCGTAACAGTCGAAAATAAAGAGACGTATCGACTTTTTTCGAACGTATTCGAATAGATTTATGAAAATATTACATCCATTTTAAACCTAATTGATTCGTCGTTTCACTATTATATCTTATGTCGAGCTTTTGATTAAGTAATAATAAATATTTCGATATTGAAAATTAATATAATCTTTTCTTACTAAATAATAAATAAAATTAATAACTTATATAATTATAATTTATTCCCGATTCTCTTATTACCTTTCTTTAAAGTTTTCACGTTTTTTAATACTGATAGTTATTATGCCCGATATTATAAAAACTTTATTAAAAAGTCCGTTTCGTTAAAATTTTAAATATTATTTTTATAATATCGTATTTTGTAATTTCAAGGTAAATAAATTCGAATTATTTACAGAAAAGTTTTAAACTTTTATATAATATTATTTAATAATCGATTCTTCTATTTAAACGGGGTTTAAATTTATTTTACCGTTTAATAAAGTTCGACGCCTAATCAACCCCGATACGTTTTACGACGTATTAAGCAAATAATAAATTCCCTATATCTTTAATATACTAAAGGCCGATAAGAAATGTTTACGTATTTAACTTAAAATTTAATTAATAATCCATTTCTTTTTAGTCGGGGTTAAATTTCGCAAACTCAGGACAATATCGATTTAAACGCGTTAACCGTAACCTTAGACGCTTAAAATAATATTAAAAATATCCTATATAAAACCAAGCTTTCTACAACTAAGTTTTAGGTTTCGTTTTTAAACTTAAACTGCTAACGTTATTTTATATTCTTTTATAAAACGTTCTATAATATTAGTATTAAGTAATAAATAAACAAAGTTGTTATAAAGTGCTAAAATTTACGCCGCTCGGTTATATACGCCGTTCGCTTATATCATACGTTATAGCGTTAAAAACTTTAATAAGCTGCTATAATATAATAAGGGCAGCCATTTTCGTCGCTTGCTAATAATTACCAGCGATCGTAAAATTTTAGCTTTAATATTTTAAATTCGCGAGTAACCAATGTGCCAACAGCGCTAAAAGTTAAAAAAATAAATATTATGTGCGTTTAAGCACTAACAGCTTTGAACGTACATGGTAAAATTTAAAAGGAAAGGTGATTACTGCGAACATAAATCGTACGACTAGGTTTAATAGTTGGTTAAACCGACCAGCCGTCACACGAACCAGCCAGCGGGTATAAGGTTTATCAGGGTCGAAGCTTGTTAGCAACCACGTATCAGTCGGCTTTAAAGTAAGGCTTTATGGGACTAAGGTATACAATCTACCCTAACCGTGAAAACCATTGATCAGTTATCGTGTTCGAAGATACTGGGTATATCTATCGTGGAAACCATATCGTGGAATGATTTTCTGTATATTTGACTGAGCCTGGAATATAAGGCTTCAACCCATATCAACCTTACATTATGGATTATATCGGACTTTACAGCAATACACGAGATATGATTGAATTGATGCAACAAAGGCTTTGCGACAGCAATGGCGGATATGTGATAGGAGACGACGGGGTGGCTGCGGCCGGTGTCACCGCCGTCCCGTAGAGCGCGTCGGAAAAAAGGTGGGCTGGTCCTTGCTCGTATAGGGTACGATCGCAGAGAGCTCCTCCTCGCTAGGGTCGGTCTTTCCGCAGATAAGTTCGGCCAACAGGCTGGTACGGAAGAGGGATTTTTGCTCGCCTACCAATTGCTAGCTAAGGTGAGGGGTCCCACGATAGATTCGCCTAATGCCCATCAGCATGAGAATCCCCGAATCCTCTGACTGGTCGGGAGGCTACTTAGGCCCCGTCCAGCCGATCACGACAGGCCTACCCCTAGCAGCCCGTAGCGGAACCTTAACTCTGTTCCTGCTGTCGTACCCGTAAACGCAATCCAGGTACGCGACGGCGAACGCCCACTCGTCGCTGTCCCGGAAGGGGATGATTAAGGGACGGCTGAGCCTATCGCCTTCCACGCTGGTCTCGACGCCGTCAAGGGAACGAACGTCTACAATCGTCGCGTCAGAAGCGGACGGATGGGCACGCAGGAGCTCCAAGCAGGCTTGCATGGTCTCTTCGTCAACACGGCCGCCCCAAGCCAGTTAATGCATGGACGGCGAGATACTATCGCCTTCGTCCCAGGCCGACTGCGACAGCTTGGAGGCATACCACACCCACGGTTCGGAAGTAAGGGTTGGCTGCTCGTTGTTCGGGTATCGTGCCCTGATAGTGCGCCATACTTTTCCGACCAGGCTCAGAAACTCACAGGATAAGGGGTAGAGGGGTGGCTGCTCGAGCCGCCCGACCTTATCCACACTAACTTTGTCTCAAGGCCAGCATGGGACTCCATCATGTGCGGTTTATAGTTCACTGCGGCAAGATGCTGATTTCTAGCGACGAAGACTCCCGGTCAAAAGCCACCTTTTGTCTCGTGCACAGTTACTGTTTTGGTCCTTTTTTGAGACGTGACAGTCTTCGATGCCGCAGCGTTGTTGGAACACCTTGGGAACCTCCATGCAGAAACGGCTCGCGTAAATCAATCAGCTTGCCGAATCATGAGATACCTGACGGCTGTGTGCAAGGGTCACCTTCAGAGTGCACATCCGGTGCTGCTTCGACACAGCCATTCGAATCCAGAAACAAAGTGGGCAAGAATGAAAGCCGAAAATGGGTCAAGGATGCAAAGCATACAAAAGAGCAGGATAGGCTCGTCATGACGGGTCGACGATGGGAGAGTTATGGTCACGTAATATCTTCGTGATGCGCGAATTACGCCCGCACATGAACCGCGGATGTGTTCTGCTGGCCAATGTCACAGGCCGAGGCAGCCTCCCTCTTTCAAATCCGTCCTCGACCTAAGATTAAGGACGACAAATCATCACAGCTCGCCCATCGACCTCGCCGACCGAAAGGTGCGCAGTCTTGTGCAACGGGTTCCCCTCGTACCATATCTGGGCTGCCAGGATTTGGTTGGCGACACCAGGAAATGCATGCCCCGTGGCATACTTATACTCGAGCGAAGCTCAGTGCTCGAAAGGATTCGTTTCGGACATAAAAGTAGGTCGCTTCTCCATCTCGACGCGTCTCTTCTCCATTTTCTTGTTTAAAACGGACCTTTATCTGTTCATCTGTGAAAAACAATGAACTATATAGGCAACACCGATGCTCGCAATGGTCTCATCCTAAGCTATCTTAAAGACGTAAGATACCTCCGTTAGCGTACGACAACATGTCTGCGGGTGACCGGGAGATATCCGTTGCCCCCGACGCTCGCGCATGTATATGAAGCTTGTCGTGTTGGGCAGAGCAAACGGAAGGCTAATCTCGAACTATACTGAATTAGAGCTGATGCTTTGGTAAGGGTGATGCAGAGCAGAAACCAATGTTGGTTATATACTTGTCAAATCTTACCAGACTGTCGGAACGCTTTGTTTGGTATAAATCGCAAGTTGCTGCCCGTTCCCTTCTGATCATGCGAAGGCGCTGCCACGATCTTCTCTTCCTATGTTCTTTTTGCACGTACTATGTCCTCCGTCCCCGTTCGGTGTAACCATAAACTTCCTTCCCACGAAACCCAGATAAGTATGCCAGGCCAATCGGAGCAACCTATACCAACCGGCTATCCCCAATCATGGCAGGACATCAGCACCGCTGGTCGGAAGGACATAGCGGGTCTGCTTCTTCCCCTCAGAATCACCGTAGCGCATCAGGAGCTGACACTCTGAGCTCGCGCCGCACGTTGCCATACGGGGCCGGTGGCGGGTCGTAAGTTCTCCTTGCGCTCTCCTATTCTCGTTGACTAACCAGCGGAATGCAGAAAGTCAGAAACGGCGCTTTCGATCAGAGCAACGTGTCTTGTACAAATATACTCGAGCAGCTGAAGCTATAAGCGGGAACAACCTTCAAACCCTGAATGTGCAAAAGCTGACGGTGGCAGGCTCGGGGCGCAAATCAACAACTTAGGGTTCATGTAAATCTCACATGATCTGGAAGGCTTTCTACGTTTCGTAATGCTAAAGAGTCCATACAGTTGCATAAAGCTACAAGCTACAAGATAGAATCGACACCCTCTACAATCATGTAGGCTTGAATCAGCAAAAGACTGTGCCTGCTCGGTGTTCACCTCGAGTTGTCGCGTGCTGGTTGCCGAGCCACGAACGTATAGCTCACTATGCGGCTCGAGCCGAAAGCTTCCAAGGCCTCAATACCAAGTGGGTCGTCAATACAAAAGCGTCGGTAAATCCCAAAATGACCCAATGTTTTGATTCACCAAGAAGACAATGGCATTTGAAGTAGGAACTTCGAACTTCCCCTAAAGCTGATAGCTGCACGTAGGTACAGCAACGGTCGAGCAGGATGGATTAGAGTAGTATAACAAGAACCCAATAAAACTTTTGCTAACATGATGATAATATAAAAAGCTCGAGACAGGGCTTCAGTCAATGAATATGTAAATGATAGTCAACTGCGGACATTAACCAATTAAGACTGTGACCGACAACTTGTTAATGGCCTAATAGCCTCTTGCCATGCTACTTTACACGGGCCTTGGATAGTTAGTCAATAAGCTCGAAGTCACTTAATAGCGCTTAGGAAGCACCATCAATTCGTCTTATGTAGCCGTCATCGATCCACTATTTACCTTTTCGGGGCAAATAGTCGAGCCTTGGCGGCGATCCACCGAAAAGTTACATCGTAAGTCGACCTATTTTTCCCACCGGGTAACGGCTAAGGATTTATCAGAGCGATTATTCTTGAAAACTAGCGTGGCGGTATCGAAACTGGTGCCATCAGCCATTAAGCCTTTAATTCGAACCCCGAAAAACGCTGTCGATCACAGCCTAAAGGCTGCTAAGATAGCTACAGACAGAACGAGATAAGCTTGAGAAAAGCTCTAAAAAAAATATGAGCTTAGGAACAGCTCTATAGAAAGATGTGAATCGATTTAAATACATATTGGTGTATCTATGATTGCCATGTCTGCGTTGCTGAGCAGATATGATGGGTACGCTACAAAACGGGTAAATACAATGAATAGTTGAATTTAAAGGAAGACACGGTTGCGCTTAGCCCCGGAGTCAGTCTCAGTCTCAATGGCGGACGAAGAAGTCTGAGTAGTGGCCTCGGAGTCAGAGGCTGTAGTAGTAACAGGCTCGAAAACGTTGATGTGGTCCTCGCCGCCACAGATCTCTTCCTCGTCGCCGCTGCACGGCATGTCGCACTTGTCCTGATCGCTAGCCGACTCTCCGCCGATGAAGCTGCTGCACCAGCATTGGTTGCCCTCCTTGACACCAGCGTAGAGGACGGTGCCGTTGACGGATGCCTCCCAGCACGAGTTTTCGCAGCTGGCAATGTCCAGGGACGGGTCACCCCCTTCTTCGCTCACCATGTGCTCCAGGACGGGATACTCGGGGTCATCGTCGGGGTAGCAGCCCCTGGGCCTCCAGGACGTGGGGGAGGGCACATGTGAGCTGGTACTAGTGGTAGTGGTGGTAGAGACTGGAGTTGTTGTGGTGCTGGCGCCTGGAGGGGGTTCGCGGTCACTGGTAGATACGCAGTAGGATAAGGGGAAACGCCATGGCTCGCAGTCGACACTAAGAGACGGGTTCCATTCGTGAAACTCTTCCGGGGTGATGCCGAACAAGTTCCTGACGTATTCGCAGGAAGTGCTGTCATCGCCATTGTTCCACCAGTCGATACAGCTCTCGATGGTTTCAGGATCTGAAGAGTAAACCGGCTTCGGCGTGGCAGCGCAAAGACGAAAAGCCAGGACCAGTGTTGCCAGGAAGCCCGAGCGGTAGGTGGTAGCAGAGGTTGACTTCATGTTAATTGTTTTCCTCTTCTCTCTTCCTGCCTTAATGGAGATAAGAAGTGAGAGGAAAGAGGATCAAGGTAATGAAAAAGGTGAGGTGTGGAAAATAACGTGAGGTCAAGCTGCTATATGAGAGAGGGTAAGGGGGAAACCAGTTATTACCTCCGGAGTACCGGCCAGGCCAGTCAACAGAAGCAAGGCAGCGCGACTCCTGACTCCGTACGGCGTAGGTACATGTACTCAAATTCGTCGCGTAATAAGATATGCCACGTTACATGGAGTAGAGGGCGGCTGTATTTTCGCCCACTACTAAGGAGTAGTGTATCTCGGAGGACTCCTATATACTGTGCACAAGTACTCTTGGCAGGTACTTAGGATTATGTACTCATCACTACAAGCCGCTAGTAGGCCCGACCCTGGGAGCCGCCAGGCTTGGCCTCTCTCTTTAAAGTGTTTCTCGAAGAATGCTTCTAATCTTGGCCCAAGACACCGCTAACGAGTGGAGCTCACTGCAGGGGCATGGCACTCCACGACCCTTGAAGAATACACACATGGAAAATGGCAGGAATACCATGATCACGATTTGCCGAAACCCTTTGAAGGACGAGGGAAGGAGACTCGGAACCGAGTTCCTGAAGCGGGAGATCTATGCCCCATACCTGTAGGCTGGCTGGTGTCCTCCACCCCACATTCGGCCCTTCGCTAGCATTGACCCGAACGGTAAAGCCGAACCTATACTCGCCACAACGCCTCGACGCCAATCCACGATATCGCGAGATCGGTGGCTATACGTGGGTTCATTTATACATAACCAATACCAATAGTTTGTTTTCTTCTCCTCCAACGTGTCCAGCGGTCATGGCGCTGCAGGGACGCTCACCGGGCTTGGCGGTACAAAGGCTTCACGATGCCGCGAAGGAAGATTGGGGGCCGCCAGCGGCCTGAAGGCCTTGGCTCACAATCACACGGCCCGGGTTGGGGGCCCTTGGTTGCCGGCATGCCTGGGGTTGTGATGCGTCTATGTAGGTGCAATGCATATCCGCGAAGATCATTGGTACCTGCGTTTAGCCTTGTCAGCATACCTAGCTAAAAACTGCAGTCTCCCCGATCGGATTACATCCCTGACAAGACTAACAGTGCAAAAGGTGGAGCCCGGGCGATGCGAATTTCTCTATGGGGAAGGTGGATCTATTCTTGGTAACTACTATAGTAGTGCATGCCCGCATTGGACTTCAAGTTGCCGGTCGCCTTCATCCAACTTGTTGAAAATTTCGATTTTTTCGCCGCATTCGTCGCTGACTTGCCTGTCCTGCGTGCGCCGCATCTCCTACGTCTGACCCAAAGGATCCTCAGCCCCCAAGAGACGGACGGACACTAGGTACTGCATCTCGCATGCCTCCAATCTCCGACATGTCCTTCGCTAGCCTTCCCTACGAGCTCCGCTCTCACATCTGGAGCTTGGCGGTAGAACCTCGCCGCATCACCAAGGTGCGCATGAAGAAGAGCGGTGGGAGCTTCAGCAAGAAGCAACGCCAGCAAGGCAAGGACATCCTCTACGAGACCACATCAACACCGCCCCCGGCACTCATGCACGTATGCCGCGAGTCTCGTCAGCATGCGCCGTACCAGCGGGCGTTTACCGCGGGCACCGAGCCGCGCTGGACATGGGTCAACTTTGAGCTCGACATTTTCTGCGTCTCGAGTCTCTACTCTATTGAAGACATTGTCTCCCACCGATCTGAGGTTCAGCGGCTTCAGATTCGGACCGATGACGACGATGACTGGTACGAGTCGGCTACCACTTATAGAGTGCTGAGTATTCTTTACGAATTTGTAAACCTGAGGGAAATTCAGGTTGTGTTGGAGCCTGGCGACTTGATGTGGGGAGATGTGTTCACGGAACAGAGCTTTGGAGATTGTCCTAGAGAAAACATCACGTTCGTCCACGAGGGATCTGGGCTCGTGCTTACTGGCCCTCAGCTAAAGCTGGTGAGTGACTGGCGGATGGTATTCTCGTTTGACAGTGAGGGAAACCCGCCCGAAGCGGATAGACTCTCGGAGGAGATTGAGCATGCTCTTGACGATACTTGGCATCTAACTATGGCACAAATGCACGAGGTAGTTTGAAGAAGTTTGAATTTAAGAAGGTAGTATAAGAAGGAAATAAAGGGGCTTCTTAAGGGCCACAGTGGTTCATCCTCTGATCTGTCCGTCGCGTAGAGTCTATGACCGGCTTGTGTTCCTTGGCCGCCTGATTGGTTGTGTAAAAGTCCTTGGCGGCGGCTTCCACAATCTTGGCCACTTCCTCTTTACTCTTGCCCGTGTCAGTTACTCCATCACTGACAGTCTTCTTCCAGTCGACTGCCTCCCACGTAGCGCCGGTGGCGGGGTTGGTGCCACCGCCTACAGTCTTCGTCTTGACCGTGACGCCACTGCCCTGCAGTCTATCCTTGATGCCTTGGATTTGGAAAGACCCATGGTCACCCATTCTTGCGTTAAGTACCTGGGCGTTGACCTTTTGGAAACCTTCAAATAGAGCCTTGTGGTTGTCATAGTTGTTGCCCTGTTTGGACGTCTTCTGCACCATTTTCCCAACGTCGCTTAGGAACTTGACATAGTTGTCCGTGCCGCCCTTCATCATCTTGTAAGGAGGCGGGTTGGGAATCCTGCCATTAGGATAATCGTTGCTCTTCGTTGCCTTGAGGATCTCGGGGTAGAGGTATTTCGCCGTCTCCTGGGGATCGAGACCGTTGACACCATCTGCAAGGGGCACGGGGTTTCCGCTGCTGTCTCTGCCAAATGGTTTCTTGGGGTTGGGATTCAGTTTGCTAAGAGGGGCCACGAGCTCGTTGATGGTGGCTCTAGAGCCCTTTGACTTGGGTTTGACCCAACCGCCGGGGCATTGGCCCGTCGCGGTGTTGAATTGTCCCTTACAGGCGAAGCCAATGGTGCGATCTGCCTCAGGGTTGAGGCCGTCAATTTCATAGGCGTAGTAGAGCAAGACGCGCTCCAGTACGCCCTGATAACCACCAGCCCAGACGGTGGTGATGAATAGGACGAGCTCTAGCAGCACTGTGGCTCTCATGGCGGCGGTGGTGACTGGTGAAGGGTCAAGGAATGACAATGAATGAAGAAGTAAAGAACAAGGACGACGAGCCCTGGGAAGAAGAACGAGTAACCAAGGGGGACGACGATGATATGGGACGACGGAGTGAAATGCAGGCTAGTGCCTTTCTAGTTATCGAGCAACCATAGTCCACAGATTCGTGAAGAGAAATGTTACATATGTATCGGCCTCTGGATCAACAAATGCAATGTCCGAGGTTGCCAAGAGGCTGAGTATCGCTGTCAGGCAGTTTGTACTCCGTATATTGTTTACTGTACGGGATCGAGATAACGCTGAAGCGTGTGTGAGGCGTTTTCTTCAGCCTAGGACCCCTGGCTCGGCGGTTTCCCAGGCCGCTCTCACGCATGAATCCACACATATATGCGCGATGTGACCCTTACCCCTGAGCCTGGGCGCATCTCCAAGTATATGCGATTGTGCCTCGGAAAGTGAAAATTCGATCGCTTAGTGATTAGCTACTTACTTTCAATGTATACCACCCAATACTAGTACCCACGGCGAAGCGATGCCAAGCGGCCAAAGGATCCCGAGGCGCGCCACTTTACCTGATTCGGATCGTCGCATTGGGGGCCATGGGAGTAGGTATCCTTTCGCGAGCACCGCCTCTGGCCTGCAGAAGGACTGGCTACTGGAAGAGGTCAACTCCTTTGAGTGTTTTTCTTTATGTGTGGTTGTGTCTCACATAACCGAATTTTGCCTGCCCTTGTGACATTGGAGTCCGCCATTGCCTTCTTCTTGGGTTGTGGGTACTGTCCGCATGGTGATTACTTACATAGTAGTTCCCGGCTCACCCTCTTCTCTCGTCCATCCCGCTCTTTCAGAAGCTCTGTATAAGATACTACCCGGAAGAACCTGACTCTTCCAGGTTTTTTTTCAGGGTCTTTGCCCACGCCCATTATATCTCACCTCTTTTCCTTCGTTTCTTCCCTTACTCTCTTACGCTCTAACTTTCCCACTCCTCCATTCACCCCCTCAACATTCCCATAGGGGCAGGCCACAATGATAGCCTCATTACGCCGCGGGCTGACCGCGGTTCTCTTGTTGGCAGGGAAAATCGCTGCTCAAGACGATGTCGCCAGACACGACAGCGTCGACGGATGGCGAGCAGCACACGCCCGTACATCAGGAGATGCCATGGAGTTGTGTCCTCCGCCGTGCCAGGAAGAATCGTCTTCCGAGTCAAGCAAGGCATCTTTCCTCTTCTCCGATGCCGCTGATCTGGCCGCCTGCAACGAGACCATGATCCTGGACGTGGCCGTTCAGAACAAGGCTAAAGATGGTACTCCTAGGCCGGTTGCCATCAGAGCATGCAGAGCCGAATTCACCTCCAAATACGACGCCTTCATGCAAGACAAGGATGTTGCTGCCATTTGCTCAACGCCCAATCATGAAATCATCGAGACTTCCATCTCCATGGGGGAGCTTAGCTCTCCCAACGGCAACAAGAAGTTCGCCACCGGGCACCTCCTGGCGGCGGGCAAACAACTTCTCAACTCGCTCGGCGCAAAGAAGCCGTCTTGCACCGAGAACTTCCTGAGTTTTGGATACTCACAGTCTTCCGTCATTGGTCTCTTCGCAGGACTTGAGCTTCACCAGCATGGTGTACCTGCCGAGGTCCTAAACAAGTTCCTGGAGCATGCCCAGGAGAAACCCATCTCCAAGCCCACCCTTGTTCAACTCTGCAAGGAAGGGGGGCGCGGTGCCGACTATGCCGTCGGTATCATCGCAGCCAGCGCTCAGGACCTTCCTCTAGCCCAAGATGCAGTCAAGACGTGGGCAGACGGACGTTGCGTCTCGGCTGACACCAACGCCAACCCAGACTGGACGACCGTCACTATCCGCGTCCCAGGCACCACTGGGGACTCTGGCAACAGCACCAGCACTGCGTCGTCCCAGAAGGTCTCTAATTCTGGAGATCTTGCCCATATCAGGGGAAAGTCGCGTATTGCCGCGCGTGCCGATACCTGCAAGACGGAAACGGTCAAGTCGGGCGACGGCTGCTGGGCGCTGGCTGACCGATGCGGCATCAGCCAGTCTGATCTGAAAAAGTACAACCCTGGGTCCAACTTCTGCTCTACACTCGTCCCCGGCCAAGAGGTCTGTTGCTCTCCAGGCGAGCTGCCCGATAACATTCCTCCGGCCAACCCTGACGGCACCTGTGATACCATCGATGTCAAGGGCGGCGACAGCTGCGGATCTCTGGCGTCAAAGTGTGATTTGAAACCGGCAGACTTCACCGAGCTTCACTCGGACGACAAGGACTTCTGCTCAACTCTGGCCGTCGGGCAAGCCGTGTGTTGCACCCGTGGCAAGCTGCCCGATCTGACACCCAAGCCGGGTGAGGATGGGTCGTGTGCGACGTACACCATCAACAAGGGCGATGGCTGTTCCGCCATTGCTGCCGCTCACGGCCTCGACCAGGAGGACATTGAGGAGTTTAACAAGAAAACCTGGGGCTGGAACGGGTGTGACACGCTCTGGCCAGACAGCGTGATCTGTCTGAGCAAAGGAACGCCCCCTTTCCCAGCTTCTGTCGGGAATGCTCAGTGCGGACCGACGGTGCCTGGTACTGAGATGCCGGAGGGCAGCACCAGTGATGAATGGGCTGAGCTCAACCCTTGCCCTCTCAACGTCTGCTGCAACATCTGGGGCAGGTGTGGGTTTACGGATGATTTCTGTGTTCCTTCCGAGTCCGAAAGTGGCGCACCTGGTACTTCTAAGCCGGGCGAGAATGGATGTAAGTATCTGACCTAACCCTCTCCTCTGCTACTGCGTCCCCCAGGCAGAACATAGAAACTAATATTAAAAAGGTATCGCTAGCTGCGGCAGAGAGATTATCAAAGGCGACCCGCCCGAGAAGACAATTCGAGTCGCGTACTTTGAGTCTTGGAACGTCAACCGCGAATGCTTGACCATGGATGTCGATCAGATTGATACCGAAAAGTACACGCATATCCACTGGTCCTTTGCTAACGTCACCGAAGACTTCCGAGTCGACGTCAGCGGTGCACAAGAACAATTCGACTTGTTCAAAGACATGACTGGGATCGAAAGGATTATCTCGTTTGGCGGCTGGGACTTTAGCACCAAACCAGACACGTACAACATTCTGCGAGAGGCTGCCAAGCCGGAGAATCGCGACACTTTCCGCCAGAACATTATTGACTTCCTCGACGAGCACAGCCTCGACGGCGTTGATCTCGACTGGGAGTATCCAGGTGTAAGTACTGCTGCGCTATCGCTTGATATCACATCTATTTTGACCCCGACACGGCTGACACTAAACAACTTAGGCTCCTGATATCCCTGGTATCCCTGCCGGTGATCCTGAGGCTGGAGAAGACTATCATCAGCTGTTGAAGGACATCAAAGACTCTGTTGGCGATACCTACTCCGTTTCGTTCGCAGCTCCAGCTTCCTACTGGTACCTCAAGGCTTTCCCCGTCGGAAAGATGGGTAAGGGGCTCGATTACATTATTTACATGACATACGATCTTCACGGCCAGTGGGACTACGGCAACGAGTGGACGTCTCCTGGCTGTCCTACTGGAAACTGTCTTCGCTCCCACGTCAACGAGACAGAAACAATGGACGCCTTGGCCATGATCACAAAGGCGGGCGTGCCCTCTAACAAGGTTGTTGTCGGCGTCGCCAGCTACGGTCGCTCTTTCAAGATGGCCGAAGCTGGCTGTGATGGACCCATGTGCAAGTTTACAGGTACTCCAAGAGAGTCTGACGCCTTTGCGGGCCGCTGCACAAACACTGCAGGGTACATTTCTAACGCTGAGATCGGAGAAATCATTGCTTCTGGCAACATCAACAGGAAGTGGGTCGCTGCTGGATCAGATATTCTGGTCTACAATGACACCGAATGGGTGGCTTACATGAATGACTCGATCAAGTCGGACCGCGAAGAGCTCTATGCATCATACAACATGGCGGGAACGACTGACTGGGCGGTTGATTTGCTGGAGTTCCACGAGTATGTTCCTCCTCATTCTTTCTCTACTCACTGGTGCTTAATACTAACCGATCTGTAGTGGTAGTGGACTTGACGGTGGAGCTGCTGGCGACTTTCCGCTCGACTACGAGTACAAGATTGACACTGATTTTTACAACGAGTGCGACGCCAGCTACAACTCCCTGGACGCCCTTGAGGACCGCAAGGACAGAATCCCTGCTCACTGCATGTATATCTACATGGCCAAAGTGGAAGCCAAGATCATGGGCGATGCTCTGAACAAGTACGACGACCTCATGGACGACGGCTACGACGACAAGTTCAAGACGTTTCAGACATACGTCAGGCAGCAAGTGCCCGACCAGATCAATGCTTTCATGGGCAACGGAAAAGCCGGCGACTTCTTCAAGTGCGAGGAGACGGGTCAGCGCAACTGCTGTGGTACTTGCCGCTACTTCTGCGATGAAGATGACATCGAAGACTGCGATGACTCCGACGACTGCGAGAGCGGCCACGGCACATTCGAGATTACGTGTCCGACAGAGTACAAGAACGGCGAGCTTGGAAATTGGCTTACCCCTGACCCGGCTCCGAACACCACGTTCACGCTCGAGAAGGAAGATGAATTCTACAAAGCCATCTACGATGACTACGGCATAGAAGAGGATTGGATCGAGTTTGGCGATACCCATGTCCTCTTGAACAACGGCTGTCAGTACTCCGACGACGTTAATAAGTGTCAAAGGGAAAACGATAACTGGTACTGGAACTACCCCCAGGCCAGCGACGACATTAAGGTTTCCAACCCCAAGGACATTATTGGAGATTCGTACGACGAGTCAAGAGATCTGCTGTCCCGACTCAAGGCCCTGATTATCATGGCCAACTACGACGAGCTCGAGGATCCGGCTGATCTGGTGGACGCGGCGATGCTCCCTGCCCTGAGCATGGAGTCAGCCGTCGGTAGCATGAACGAGGTTGCCGAGAAGGCTGAAGAGATCGACAAGGCCGAGCGCCAGGAAATGATTCTCTCCTTCATCACCAGTATCCTCTTCTTCATCCCCTTTGTCGGCTCGGCCGCCGGCGCCGTCGGCTTGACCACCGTTCGCACCATCCTCGGCATGCTTGGCGCGGCGGCCGAGGCTGGCCTGCTGGCGTACAGCGTTGTCGAGGACACTGATAACGCTTTTGCCGCCATATTTTCGGCTCTGGCCACTGCGGGTCTGGGACGGGGCGGCTGGGGCAGGGCGGCCAAGGCGAAGCGCGACATGTCGTCCAAGGATATTGACGCCCTGGGCAGTATCAAGGGCAAGGTTGATCGATTTGAAGATGTGAAGGTGACGTCTTGTAAGATCTAAGCCCTGTTACGGGTGATCTGTGAACGATAGAGGTGGGTTAATAACAGAGAACGCTGGCCTGTCCGCTTTTAAATACCGAGTTTTGCTACTAAATTAACTAGTGGTTTGGTTGATAACAACGCGCAAATAACGATTATCATTTGTATATCTTGCTTTTCCGTTTTTCTGATCCTTAAATCTCGTAGACATCTTCTCTTCGTAGCCTTTGTCAAAGTGTTGTATCACGCCATGGCCAGGCTGTTCTGTTCGCAAGACGAATGCTGGCTGTCAAACAGCCTGAGACCACGCAAAATTGAGTATCCTCGTTGCAGCTTTATTCGTATATTGATTCTGATGATGATAACAGCTAACTATCTTTCGCCAGGGCAGAAAGGAATTAATCTTTTATATAAATTAGCTGTTACCCCTATATCTTCCACCTATTAGCGCGATATCCGGGCCGATTCTTTTCGACCTAAAGCCATTATATCCGATACACCCCTTAATAAGGCCATCGTAGATTTCGCTAAAGCTTATTATTTAAGGATTATTAATAGATTAAGTTTTTTTTAAAGCCGGTTAAGATCGTTTTTTATTAGGAATTCCTACGTTACCTTACGCTTTAACCGACGCACTATAATCCTTTCGCGAAGTTCGTTTTTTTAATAGATTTTAATTATTGCGTAATATATTCGATCCTTAAAAGTTTTACAAACTTTTTATGCGCGTTACTTATAAGTAACTTCGTAAGTTCGTTAGTTATTATATTATTCGTTTTTTATTACCTAATCTGTACGTTTTTTCGTAAATATTTCTGTTTTAATTAGTAGTTGTATATTTCGACGTACTTGTAAGAGAATGGCCCCGGGGCGTTCCCTACTTAAGTGCGGACAAGGACTTCCAACGCCAATTGGCGTTGGAACTGCTGATCTTTTGGATCATGTGGCGGAGTGGCTAGTCCTTTCTATTCCCTTACAGTACTTCAGCTTTATTACGAGCTTTAAGGCGTTTTCAATAAGCAACCTTAAGTTTTGTTTATTATTACACTTTATTATAAGAAGGTGATTAAGCTTTAACGTTAATATCTTTAAAAACCTGCTTAAAAGCAACCTTTTTTAACCGTTTAGCTTAAAGTTGACAATTTTGCTTTAATCGTATTTATCGTAACAGTATCTTAGTTGTTCGTTTTTTATGCAATTGTTTTTCCGAATAGTAAGATTACGAACGTTTAAGAGCTTTTCCGGGCGATTAAATTATTAACGAACGAAGCGTTATTTATACATATTATCACTTAAGCGTCCCCGTTACTTTTATACGGAATTACGGAATTACGGATATGATATAAATAACGTATTACTTTATTTGTAGCTTAGTAATAAGCTTTTAACGAATTATAATTAAAACGTAATAACCTTAAGGTGGCAAACGTAACGTTAAAACGTATAAAAATTATTACGAAAAAAAATCGAACCGACCTTTTTTTAACACAACTTTTATTATTTATTTATTACTTTATTTTCGAATGGAAAAAGCTGATATCAAGTTATGAGAATACGAGGAATTTAATTTATCGTATCGATTTAATAGTAAGCTATTGGTTTTTAGAGATATTATTTTTATAATAACTAAATTAATCGTTTGTTTTTTTTCGTAACAGAACGTAATTTTTGAAAAACTACCTAAGCTTTTTAAGTTCGTTAATCTTGAACCGTTTTTTAGGTAAATAATCGTTTTTATTATCTCTTTTTTTATACCTTAATATAATATCGTTTACGAAAAGAAAAACACCAATATATCACGTTTTATTAATATATAGGACTTTTAAGAGACTTTTTAAAGCCTAGGCCTTTAAAGGCGTTTATAACTATTTTTTATTATAAGAAAGATAACCTTTTTATTTAAATTACTATAAACAAAGACGTCAATTACGTTCAGTGACGTTAATTTTAAGTCGAACTTAACAGTTATTACGAAAGTTAATCGTAACGTTATTTCTATTAACGTTATCGCCTTCGTAAATAAGTTTCCCGCTTCCTGTTAATTTTTATATATTATAAATCTAACTTTTTATTTTTAAAGCTTCTTATATTTGTCGAACGTTTATATAAATACCCATTTATAATAAAACACCTAATAACCTTTAGTTAACTTCGCAATCACTTTTTTTTATAACTTAAGGAAATTATATTTTATAAGATAAGCCTTTTACACCGTACGAAATTATTACGTTATCGGGTAATTCTTTAACTTATGTACGTTATTAAATGGTTTAATTAGATTATTCCGATAAAAAAAACTTCCTTTTTATAACGAACTCTCCCATTTAAAAGCTAAAGACCTTATATTCGCGAAAATTATAAAACCTTTTTTCCTCGTACAGGACTTACAAGTTATCCTTATATCATAAATATTCTTTTACCTCCTTTTTAACCTATTAATTAAGTTATCTAATCGTTAAGCCAACGTATTTAACGTACGGAGTCCCTTTTATTAACTTAAATAGTTATAGGGACTTATCTTAACTTATATCTTTAAAGTTTATTATATATTTTATAACAATTTCGTCTTAAATAATCTCGTCCTTAAACTGCTATTTATTCGAAAAGGTACTTAGTTTATTTTTATTTCCGATTTGCATTTCCGAATTATCTTATTAACAGCGAGTTTTTTAAATAGTTGTGCCTTCGTAACTAAGTTTTCAAGGTTATTAATTATCTTTTCCGAACGTTTTAATATATCCTTCCTACTAAAAATCTCCGTTTCGTCAAAAATTACGTCTTTTATTAGAATTATTTTTCTAAGCTTTAATACTTATACCTGATATATATTCGTAAAATTATACCTTACGAAATACCCGATATATACTTTAAGATCTAGCTTTAAAAGCTATTTAACTTATAATTCGAGTTAAGCTTTAATACGTAATACTTGTGATCGTAAGCCTTAAGATAAATTAATTAAGGCGTTTTAAAACCTAATATTCTATCCGTTTTAGTTAGGTAAATGTATATAACTTTATATAAAATCTTTTACTTAAGGGCAGCTATTAAAGTCTTAGTATAAAATTAAATAACGTAATTAACGGGTTTTTTCTATAAGTTATACGGCAGTTTTAACCCGATTTTTATCACGTACGCCTTCTTTATTACCATACTCTCCGAACGTTTTACACCTTTATTTTAACGTACGTATACGGAGTAAAAAGTTTAACTAAGATCCCTTTTAAACGTAGCTATTTAACGGATAAATTACGGGCGAATTTTATATCTCCTCGAATAAACTTTACCCCAAACTTAAAGTAACTTTTAATCTAATTTATATAATTTTTAAGATACGTAAGTTTTTGTCTTTTTTCCCTGCTACTATGTAAAAATATATTATTATCTAATATAAAGCTATGTATAGAATCGTTAATACCCGTTTATATCCGCGGACTTCCTTCGAAAAACTTTGTTAATCTAAGCATACCCTTAAAAAAGGCGTTATTATTTTAAGGTTTGGTTCTTTCCGTAAAAAGATTTCCTTTATTTTCGCTGAAGTACATACCGGGCACTTCGCTATCTTAAGGCCCTTTAATAACGTTTTACGGTAGTAATTAAATACGTACTTTAAAAGCTTTAGTCTGTAATAACTCATTCTGAAATGCCATAATACCCCCGACCATAAAGATTAAGCCCTTACTTAACCTATTACTTTGCTTACCTTTTTAATTATAAAGAAAGCGACCCTTATACAGCTTTTATTTTTGATTATACGTTAACCTTTCTTCTTCTTTAAGACGCATAACTCCTTATAATCGTTTCGATACCTTACGTTATTATTAAGGGTATTTTAATAATAACCCTCCTATTCGAGGCGCTTATATAAAACGATATTATAATAAAAGTCCTGGCAATACGATTTTTTAATATTAAACCCTTCTTTTTCTTACGTAAGTTTTTTATATATATCGTAATATCCCCATATTTTAAAATTGGCATTTTAATATTACCTGCTAAAATTATATTACCTTTCGGTATCTATACGAATCTTTTAAATCGGATTAGGTCATAAAATATATAAATAAAAGTTTTAAAATCTAAAATAATATTATTCTTTAATAAATACAAATCTAAAACGTTAAATGCCTTATATAATATGCCATTTACCGAACCTATTAAGATCTTCTTTATTCCATCCGTTAACCGTTATTACCTATGGGCCATTATAAATTCGAAGTTTCTAAAAGTCTTTTTTTAGTTACTTCGACCTTCTTACGGAATTCAACGTTAAAGGCCATTCTTTTATTAAATGTTTTCTTATTCTTTTCGAAAATTCTTTTATCCGCTATATTAATTATACATCTACAACTCTATATGTCATATCCGTTATCATCATACCCTCGGCAACCTTTCTTATCTTTTTTAAGGTTACGATTCCTAATTTAAAAGTTAATTCTTACCCGTTTACGAAATGGTTTTAAAAA
Organism: Monosporascus ibericus; assembly: GCA_004154915.1. Lineage (NCBI taxonomy): Eukaryota > Fungi > Ascomycota > Sordariomycetes > Xylariales > Monosporascus > Monosporascus ibericus. The sequence continues at coordinate 42,589 of QJNU01000422.1, read as the reverse complement.
CGAAATATTATCAGCAACCTAATCGCTTTTTGCAATAAAGCTTTTACCTCCAAAGGCTGTAACGTAAACACCCCCTTTTACGGTTTTAACAGGTAACTTTATTTTCTTCTGCCGTAAGAATGTTTTCATCAACGTGTGCGCTTCCTTACTAACGGTTTTATAAAACAGCTTATTAACTTCATTTCGAAATATAGTTAACCGTAACTAATTTACATACCACGCCTTAAGTAACGCCATTATATTAGCGAAGTTATTCACCAATTATAAGCCGATTAATTTAAAGATATTATTTTTTACGACGTTCGTTATAGTTACATTCTATTCCTCGAACTATTTGTAAAGGTCCTCTAAGTTAACGTATTTTTCTTTTTAAGATCTTTTTATATTTAACTTTTATAAACTTTACCGCTTTATCCGTATTCGTACCGGCGTACTACTTTAAGTTATTAATCTATTCGCGAATTAATTCGCTAACTTTTAAATAAAGCAAATACGACTTTCCGACGGAAGTATATATCATCGACCTTACGGTAACGAAGTTTTTATGTTACGAATCGTAACGTCACTTCTTAAATTAATACATTTAAAGGAAATTCCTATATTTCGTTATTTCGCTTTCGTCGAAATCGGCCGGTGAATTTGCGCGCCTATTAACGTTTTTAAGCAAAGGGTAATCGGGCTTTGCAAATAACGTTTCTTTTAATTGGGGATTAAATAATCTAACGATATTTTCGGGTATACAACTAAGAGGTTCTATCAGATATAGGGGAAATCAGTTGTGTTTTTCTATTAGGCTAATTGCGTATGCTGTCGTACCGCGTACTGCTCTTAAAGTAACCTAACAACGGAACATATATCATCCGATTAAAGGGAGCCTTTCCGTATATAAGGTGTTAACGCACCCCCTGTTAACTAATACACCCCCTTAACGCCTTGAAGTATTTACGGCGTTAATTATTATATTTCATCACTTTCTAAAGTCACAGCTATTTGTTTTACCTTTTCTCCAGTGATTAAATCATTCTAATCACCTAATTTTTTATTTAAAATAACTTTTAAAGCTTTCTTCCGCTAGTCCAGGGCTTTTGTAATATTTATCAGTCCTAGCTGCTTTTTAAAGTACCTAAAGGCTTTTCGTAATAGGGTTTTAATTAGTTTATCAGCTAGTGTATTACCCGTAAGTATATAATCCACTTTAATTAAGTCCCTTTTTGCTGCTTTTTGTCGCCAGTAGTTATATATATTCACGTACTGTAACTTTATTTATAAAAGGGCGACGTCGGCAATGATCAGCTGTATCGTCTCTTAATTATCGTACTATATATTTAACGGTCTTATATTTAAACCGACTTCCAGTTTTTTAATTAATTAAACGTAAAATAAGGGTTCTTTAATAACTTACGTAAGGGACAATAATTTCGCTTCGATTATAAAAATAATTATTACGTTTTACTTATTCGCTTGCTATTTTATTACGTTTTCGAATAACTTTATAACGTAAAGCTTTTCGATTAATCGTATTATCCGTAAAAAAGGTATCGCTTTAAGTATTTAACGAATTCTTGCTACCGAACTATAACGTTAACGTTTTAATTCCGATTAGATAAAATATAACTTGATTAGTAGCTTTACAATATACGCTATTAAGGTCTAGGTTAAATCGTACGAATCGGGATACTATAAAAATATATCTAGTCGCGTATTAACTACGACGTATAGGATAAAGCTGATCTTTTTTAAATATTTATTAACTAAATTTAAATAGACCAGATTAAAATTCGGCAATACTTCGACGTTAGTTATTAACGTTTTAAGGAAGTTATTTAAACTTTTTTTAAGGATAAAGTTATTAACTTATTTGTAAAGTTAAATTAAAATAACTAAGGTTTTCTATTAAGTGTATTTTTAATCATTTCGATTCCGAAAAATTATTATAAATCCTTACTTTTTATAAAGGTATACCGTTTTCCGATTTATTAAATAAACTAATCAACGAGGTCTTAATCTTTCTTACAGTACTTCGTAATAATTTTATCCATAAAAAAGAAAATAAGAAACCTTTAACGAAAAGAATAATAAAATTCTTTAAAAAAAACAGGGTTAAGTTTTAATTTTTTAACGTCCCGGTAAAGTTTTTTTGCCATAATAAAGATGACTTTTTTAGTCCATATAGTACCTTTTTAATCAGAAATATACTTTTACGTTATAAATATCTTAAAAGCGTTTTTATATATATTTTATAAAGTAAGTTTACGTTAACGAAAGCATTTATAACGTTATACTATTTAAGCTTTAAGTTGAACCTAACCCTAATAACGATTAAAGTTTAAAACGATTACTTAATTAACGTAAATACATATATATTCCCATAAGCGTTTTTAAGTTGTTAATTGCTATATGTAACAAAACAGGCCTTATATTTCTAAAACTAATTATGCTTATCAAACTTATAAGCGTATACTTATATACACCTTAAAACCTATTTCCTTTTAGCAGAAGATTAATTAACGGCTTTCCAGAATTATAATTTTTTTAATATGATAAGTAAACCTTTTCGACTTTACGAAATATTTCCCTTAACGGATATGTACTCGACTTTTTATAGCCTTGCGGCGGTAACGGCAAGTTTAGCCTATATACTTAATTTTACGACTTAAATAAAGTTTTTATTTTTAATATAATAAAGTTTTTCCGATAGAAATAACGCGTATTTTAAGTAATTATCTTCCTTAAACTTCCGTAACTCACCGACAGGTTATCGATCTTTTTTATAAAATAAGTTAACCGTTTTGCATTAAAAGCGGCTTTTATACCTTATAGTTGTTTTGAATAATACTATTTCGGTACGGAATATATAAGGAACTTACGTTTATAACCCGCAAAATACTTTTGTCTTTTACCGTTACTTTAAGTTAAATAATATAATAAAAGCTTCAAGTTACCTTCACTTTTTCCGTTAATATAATAATCGTATCAATTCTTAAAATAAACGTTAATAATGGTAATGATTTAAAGAACGGAAGTAATTCGAATATAGCGGTCGTATAAAGGTACTCAGTTTTATGCGAGCAGGTTTATTCTTCCTTATTCCGTACGTCTTTAACGTTTATGCTATTCTAGAATTATCCCTTTTATTTAACCGGTAACGGAATTATTCCGCCTAGGTTTTTATCTTCCTTTTGTATATGTATTAGGTAATTGTTAACCTGATTAAGTATTTTTCTTTATTAAAGTAACTTTTATAATTCGTTTTCCGTAATGTATAAAAAGTTATTTTTTTAAGTTCCTAATATCGCTTAAAAAGGTAATCTTTTTGTTAAATTAAATGTTTTAAATAGTAATAATTTTATTAACTAACGAGTTTTATATTTCGTAAATACTCCTAAATCGATAACCGATAACAAAGTTAATTTGTACTTTAAAATTTAACTTTTAAAACTTTTTTTTTCTTATGGCGGTAATAGTTAAAACATAGGTCATATAATTATAAGCTCGAATGTAGACCTGTTAAGGTTTCCGATTAAGTACTGTAACGCCGTCTTTATATACCAGGTAAATATAATAAACTTTATATAGGGTTTGCTAAAGAAAAGTGTATTTAAGGGTATAATTATATCGATAAATTATTGGTTTAAAGATATATATAACTAAAAACGTAAATAACTTAACGCAACTTTGTATCGTAATAATTTTCTCCTTAATCATACCCCTTAAGCGCTTTATACCCCCGTTCTGGGCCTAGGTGTTTAATACTAAAGGCTTAAGTCTGATATTAAAAAAAGGCGATCAAAGTATATTTCTAAGATGGTAATTCTTTTAAAATCTCTTTATTATATTCGATCATATGTAAGAAAATCTTATTTTAGTTTTTTAGGATCTTTTAAAGGTATCGAAACGTTTTAACTAATATTTTCTATTTTCGGTTCTTAAAGCAAATATTCTAAATAAAGCTTAAGTATTACAGTTGCACTATACCGCAACGCCAGGGGCACAAAAGATTGGCGGAATGATCGCAATTGTGGCAATCATTCTGATGCTTACAGCTGCATATATACTGGAGCTGTTACGGCAGCCCCGAACCGTAATATTAAGTATCTGTTAATTATAAACATAACGTATTTATATCCTTTAAGGTCTTTTTCGAAGTTAATAAAGTCGATGGCGATTCTTCATCTTAATCGGGATATTTTTTCCGAAATTCGCAACGTATTTATTTCTTTACCTTTATTTTGTTATATGCCTAATATTCGATTATTAATATGCGATTATTTCGAGCCTTAAATATCCTAATTATAAATGCTATATGGTACCGTTATCAATTTATAGCGGTCTCGTTATTTACGTGTTAATATTTCGTTTATAAGTTATTAAGGCTATGTAAATAATTATTATATTAATCTCTTCTATACTAAACTGATTAAATTTGTTTATTAACGTAATAATTGTTTGATTATATTTATTTCGAATAAAATTGTTAGTTTTTCAGTTATTTTATTAATGGCCCTTTTTCCGGAGCTGCCGAAAAGATACCAGGTTACATGCAACGTTTTCGCAATGGGTTATGCCGTATAATGTTACGAACCAACACCTTACCAGCTTGGGCACACGGTCGAGACAAGACCCCGGATAAGCACCGACCAGGATTACGTAACTAAGAAGAATAGTTAAACATAATCAGTTCGACTATATTCTATTAATGGTCGAACATAGTCGGTTCAACTATACTCGATTAATGGTCGAACATAATCGGTTCGACTATATTCGATTATAGAAAACAGAATAGGATATATACGCTTATTACCTTTCGTAATTTAGATAAATTACCAGCGTATAATATAATTTAGTGACCTAAATTACCTTTAATAACTTCTTATTACCAGACGTAATTATTGCATACTCTATTACTTAATTTACTATAACATTATTGCTAACATAAACCCTACCACTTAGGTTTAATAGTTAATTAAAACTTTTAGCCGTTATACGTTATAAGCTTTTCTTTAGTAATGTTGTTAAAATTTCCGTAATGCCTTTCGATATTATGTTATCCAGTAAGCAGTTCGCTCTTAAAAAAAACTTTTAAATTTTCGAAAATAATACCATAGGTTCTAATAATGAAGAGATTCGACTTAATCTTTTTTAAGGAGAAGCTTTACGTTGACTTAATTAATTAATTAATGCGGTTACGTAATTTATTAATAATAAGACCGAGCTTATCCGTATACTTAAGGAAACCTGCAACTAGTTAAAAGCTTAAAAAGTCGAATTAACGTATTATATAAGCGAACGACTTACACAAGCGAACGAGTCGTTTTTGGGCACCCCGCGATAACAAAATCAATTAAAACAACCACAACGCGATAAATCAATTCAAATTAATCGGATTTTTTATCGTAAGATATATTTACAGCTTCTTTATAAGTACGCGCTTTATGTCCGGGCTTACCGCAGACGCCATATTTCCGTTCTTTCGTTTTAAACCTTTTATAACGACTACTTTCAGCCGTTATTAGCTGTATTCTTTCACTACCTTTTTCCTTTTCGGCTAAAAGAGCTTGTCCGTTTTATATAATAAGTATTCCTTCTCCCTAAAAACGTTTATTTTTAGTTTTTTAACGTTTGCTTAAAGTATAATTCGTTTTGCGTAATGAAGCGGTTTCTTTCCGAAAAAAAGCAATTTGGTACAAAAACAATAAATTATTTTTTGTTAAGAAATTAGCCGATTCGATTATTTTTATTAACGAGCTACCTTAGTGATTTGTAATCTTTCTTTATAAATAACGTTCTTCTTTCGTTATTTTACGGATACTTTAAAGGGTTTTTGCAAGAAGGGAAAAAATAAAACCGGCGGCGGTAAATGGCGAAACCGTCGGTATAGGTATAACCGGAGGAACGTCCAATTTTGAAAGAACGTTATTAAGATCGAATAAAATAAATCCAGCTTGTGTAAATCCGGATTTAATATTATCGGACGTTATAATAGCTTTAAACGCGTTGTAAAAACCGGCAAGGAGATTTCTTTTTCGTAATATAGGTATAATAACGTTATATTAAACTTTCGATATAAAGTAAATAAATACGTTTTAAAACAAAAAAGCAGGATATATCGAAAGATTAAAACCGAAAAGAATTACGCGGTTACATAAAGAGTAATAATATTTTTTAAATTCGATCGAATAATGGCTTTCGTAACCGTTAAAAATAAAAAGACGTTTCGATTTTTTCGTCTACATTTATATATATTCATTAAAATATTAAATTTATTTTAGATTTAATTCGTTTGTTATTGAATTATTAAAATTAATACTAGCTTTTTAATCGGCGGGTAATAAATTATTACGATATTAAAACTTAAGGTAAGTTTCTTCAGTTAGTATAATAAATAATGGCAAAACTTAACTTTAAGAATTAATAACTTATATAATTATAACTTATTCCCAATTATTTTATTACGTTTATTTAAGTTTTTTTCGTTTTTTAGTAGTTATCATTATTATATCCGATATTATAAAAGATTTTATTAAAAAGCCCGGTTCGTTAAAGTTCTAAACTTCTTTTAGTAATCCCGTATTTTGTGATTATAACCCGAACGAATTTAAATTATTTACGAAATACTTCTAGATTTTTGCATGATATTTTTTAATCATCGATCTTCCGATTTAAACGCCTTTGAAGCCTTTTTTGCCGTCATATAAAATTTAACGCCCAGTTAGCCCCGACGCGTCCTACGGCCCGCTAGGTTAGTAGTAAATTCGCTATATCTTTAACGTATTAAAGCCGGATAGGAAACGCTTGCGCATTTAAGTTAAGGACTTTTTCGATAATAAATTACTTTTCGGTTAGCGTTAACTTTCGCGAATTAAAAATATTGTTAGTTCGAGCGCGTTTACCGTTATATCGAACTTTTAAGGTCGTTTTTGTAATGTCGTAAATATAACTAAGCTTTTTAAAATTAAGCTTTTAGTTTCGCTTTTTAGCTTGAATAGTTAAGTTCATTTTAGCTTTTTTAATAAGACGTTCCATAATATTGGTGTTAACTAATAAATCAGTAAAGTTAGGCAGTTAAAATGTTAATAAAAACGAGTCGCTCGCTTATGTAAGTCGTTCGCTTGTGTGGTACGTTAATTAAATAAATAAGTATGGAATAGCCCGATTAACCGGATCAGCTAGTCTAACCAGCATAACCTGCCTAGATAACTTACGGCAAGGAAATCGGAGAGGTTTTAAAACTTATTAAGCCTGCCTTTTTAACGGAACTATTATTAAGTTATAACAGTTCCTTACAAAATATCGTACATACATCAAGTACTTTCTAATTAGGTTTATAATATTTACCTTACGAATCCAGTTCGTTATAGGATAATTAACCGGAAACGCGGTTATTTAGTTTAAGCCCGTGCTTTGTAAATAAATTATTAATCCTCCCGAATAAAAGTTTATAAAAACTACAACAATTTATAACGATTATGAAAACTTCGAAAAGGAATTAAGAAAAACATTCGGGATAGTAAACGTAAAAATAAAAGCCGAAAACAAAATCAAGGATTTAAACTAAAAAAGATTAGCTTTCGGATACGGCAATTTTTTTGTCCAACTAGTGTCACGGCGCTGATAGTCTCTAAAGACTGGGTAAAGTATTCTGTTATTGCACGAAGGAGAAAGAGGGAACTATCTAAAAGGCGTGGTGCGCCTGCTGCTATATAGCGTTATGGCAGCTTACCTAAGCCGTGAAGTTGGTACCGTAACAACTAGCTTTAAAAATTAACTGGGGACAAAAAGTACTAATAATTACGTTCTTCGACGGCCTAAAGGAAGATATATAGAAAAGATTATTTAAGAATAAACGCCCCAAAAGATTAATAAATTATATGGCCATAGTAATCAAAATTAACGACCGATAATACGCCTGGAAAATTTAATACTTTAAAAGCGGACAAAATAATAAACTAAGACATTTCCTTAATACCAGCACGCTAGGAAGAATAAATATATCCCAGAGAACGACATTAGGACTTATGGAATTAAGCGCATTTTAATAACGCAACCTCCGTATTATTAAGTGTTATAATTATAACAAAATGGGATATAAGGCCTATGAATATAAAGTACTAAAAAAGCTACGACAGAATACCTGGATACCGGTCTTTCAAAAGTCTCTTCGGAATAACCAAGGTAATAATAATCGATTAATTAATATAATCATAATCCGAGACGATTATAATCCCTTTAAGACGTATAATAAGAACTATAAGAAGTAAAAAAGTTATCCTAGGTAGTTATTTGGGGATAACGAGCTCGTACCAGGACTTACAGTAGCCTAATGGCTAAAAAAATACGACGGATAAAAGGAGCTTATGAAAGATAAGCTATTTTCCCGCTTTAATAAAAAAGGTAATAACGGTACAAATAGTTGGAACTAAACGTACGGATTAAGGAATACTAAGGATAGGACGAAGCCCTATTACTAGGACGATTAGACCGAAACGGAAAACTATATATTATCTGTTACAAACTTACCTATTACCTTAAATATATGGAATAATAATAATATATCGAAAACAGGCTTATACGAATGCATAATTAAGGATTCGATTTCCATAATTGAATGGGAAGAGATCTTAAAGATTAATGATAGTATAAACATCTCAGAACGTACGCTTCCAAAAACGTTATTAACGTTATTACGGCAGCAACAAGTTGACCGGAAGGAAAAAGCTACCTAAACGAGGATTTTATATACCATTTTGAATAGTACGATCATAAAACGGAAAAAGATTAAATCTATTAAATAGTTACAAAGGCATTTTTAAAAGTAATTAATAATTTAAACTTCCGATTAACATTTATAAATAATTTAGACGAACGATTAAAGATTAGAAATAAAATTCGGAAGAAAAAGGAAAAAATAAGAATACAGGATACCCAGTTTTAGGTACAATAAGAAAGACAGAAAGACCCCGAACCAGAATATATGAGCAAAGAAGACTTTTAAACGTAAGTCCTTTTATTCGAAGTTACTTTACACCGACAGAAAGGATAATTAAAGTAACTATAGACGCTTAATTAATAAAGTTAGGAACTTATTAAAGTGTTAAAACATAAATTAAAAGAGGAACGTTATTTATAAAAAAACCGCAGGATGGTAAAACTCGAAAAAGCTAGCAAAAGCTTCCCAAAAGGGCTTTAAACGCGATAATAAAAGCCAGAATTAACCTTATTACCCTGTAGGTACGAATTAAAATATATTAGTTTACCGCATTTACGGATTACGAAATAATAAAAAGTAATTGTATTATATCGGGTATAGTTAACCAACTTCGATTATTATGGAACAAGAAATTGGAACCTTACTTCGCTGAAAACGTAAAAGGTTAGGCGTTCGCTTACGATAACGAAAGGATTACCCGCGAGATTAATTACCTCAAGATTTTTATTAAAGGCCGACACTAAATAATGAATTTCGATATCGTATTAATAAGGAATTACGGTATGATTTTCGGAAAACTATAGTTGTATTAATGTAATCCCTTAATTGATTAAGTAACGAACTAGGTAAAGTTTATTTTATACCTCTTTAATAAAATAAAGCAACATATAAAAAGATTTTAATATTTGATCGAAGATAATAACGAATATAAGTATAAGGATACGATAAAAACCTTACCACCTATAAGAACAAAATAAAAAAAAGCAAAGGTACTATAAAAGAATACGACGTATTATCGCTATTATTAAAATAAAGTTACGAAAAACAAACGATTACCGAAAGTATTAACACTTAAAGCCAAACATAATAGTTAACGTATCTTTAAAGTATTATAGATATGAATGATTATTTCGAAACAAACTCGAAACGAAATGATTAAAATATAACTAATAGGACCATAAAATAATTCTTAAAGGGGGAATATTAACCAGATTTTATTCGATTTATAAGCTTAACGAAACGGAATTATAAGTATTACGTAAATATTTTTAAGATAAACTTCGAAAAGGTTACATACGACGTTTTATTATATTAACCGGATACCTTATATTCTTTATATTAAGAAGAAACGAACAATTGCGGCTAATGATTAATTACAAATAATTAAAGGATATTATAATTAAAAATGAGATATTATTACCGTTAATTAATATAATAACGGATCACTTTTATAAATTAGTATGATTTACGAACTTAAATTTTAAAAAGGGATATAACCAGATCCGCGTCAAATTAAAATACGAATAAAAAAGAGCCTTTAAGACGAAGTACGAATTTTTTAAGTATTTCGTTATGCCTTTCGGATTTACGAACCTACCAGTAACCTTTTAACGAATAGTTAATTATGTACTTAAGGAATACTTAAACATTTTCGTTATTTGTTACCTTAACGATAACGTACCACACAAGCTCACCGGATGAACAAGCTTACCGGATAGTTTTGAACACCTCTCGATAATAAATTCAAATAAAATAACCATAACGTAATTAATCAATTCAAATTAATCGGATTCTTTATCGTTAGACGTATCTATAGCTTCTTTATAAGTACGCATATTATGTCCGGGCTTACCGTAAACGTCATACTTCTGGTTTTTCGTCTTAATCTTTTTACGACGATTACCTTTAGCCGTTATTAACTGTATTTTTTTATTACCCCCTTCCTTTTCGGCTACAAAAGCTTATCCCTTTGGCATAGTAAATATTCCTCCTTTTAGAAACGTTTGTTTTTGGTTTTCCGACGTTTGCTTAAAATGTAATTCGTTTCGCGTAATTAGGTAATTTCTTTCTGAAGAAAAGTAATTTCGTATAAAAGTAATAAGTTACTTTTCGTTAAAAGATTAACCGATTTTATTATTCTTATCGGCGAGTTACCTTGGTAATTTTTAATCTTTTTTTATAAGTAATGTTTTTATTTCGTTATTTTACAGATATTTTTAAGGGTTTTCGCAGAAAAGGAAAAAGTGGAACCGGCGTAAGTAAGCGGCGAGACCGTCGATATAGGCATAACTGGAAAACGTTTAATTCGGAAAGGACGTTATTAAAATCGAGTAAAACAAAACCAGTTTTTATAAGTCCGGATTTAATATTATCGGACGTTATGGCAGCTTTAAATATATCGTAAAAACCGGCGAGGAAATCTTTTTTCGCGATATAAATATGGTAACGTCGTATTAAACTTTCGATATAAAGTTAATAAACGCGCTTTAAAATAAAAAAGTAAGATATATCGAAAAGTTAAAACCGATGAGAAAAATATGCGGATATATAAAAAAATAATATCGTTATTAACGTAATATTTTTCGAATTCGATCGAATAATAGTTTTCCTAACCGTTAAGGATAAAGAAACGTTTTATTTCTTTCGTACGCATTTATATATGTTTATCAAAATATTAAATTTATTTAAAACTTAATTCGTTTATTATTTAATTGTTAAAATTAATATTAATTCTTTAATCGGCTAGCAATTAATTATTACGGTATTAAAAATCAAGCTACATTTCCCCCGTTAGTATAATAAATAATAATAAAGCTTAATTTTACGAATTAATAATATATATAATTATAATTCATTTTCGATTTCCTTATTACGCTTATTTAGGTTTTTTATATCGTTTAACGTTTATAATTACCATACCCGATATTATAAAAAGCCTTATTAAAAAGCCCGTTTCGTCGAAGTTATAAATATCTTCTTTTATGATACCGTATTTTGCGATTATAGCCCGAATAAACTTAAATTATTGGCGAAATATCTTTGGGTTTTTATATAATACTTTTTAATAATCGATCTTTCGATTTAAGCGCGTTTTAAGCTTTTTTTGCCGTCGTACAAAATTCGACGCTTAATTAATCTTAATACGTATCGTAAGGCGCTGGTTAAGAAATAAATTTGCTATATTTTTAACGTGGAAAAGCCGGATAAAAAACGCTTGCGTATTTAAGTTAAGAATGCGGTCGATAATCGATTTCTTTTCGGTCCGCGTTAATTTTCGAGATTTAAAGATAATATCGGCTTTAAAGGATTTACCGGTATATCGTTCGTATAAAGTAAAAAAAGGGACTTCGTACATAAAATTAAATGTCGCATAATTAAGTTTCGGGTTCCGTTTTTTAGCTTAAACACCTAAGTTTATTCTTGTTTCTTTTGTACGTCGTTCCATGTTGTGGATATAGAAAAATGGATAATTAAAGTTAGGCAGTTGGAATGTCTCAAAACTCATCCGGTGAGCTTGTGTGGTACGTTATTCTTATTTATTCAAAAAATAAAAAGAAATATATAAAATACGTCCATATACTTGTTTAAGCTTTATAGGACGCCAATTTATTAGTTCACATAAAAAAAGGCTAATTTTATATATAAAGAGTGGAGTTTTTACGATATATTGTTACCTAAAGATGTAATAAAATAAACTTTAAAACGATCGCTATAATATAGGGATAAGAAACGCTTATTATAATTAAGGAAATATAAACCTTTCGCGGATTTGTTAATTATTATAGATAGTTTATTCGTTACTTTAAGAAGATAGTTATAATATTATTTAACTTAATAAGAAAAAGAAGTAAGTTTATTTAAATAATAAAGATAAAAACCGCTTTCTAAGAAATTAAGAATGCGATTATTAACGAGCCAGTATTAATTATTCACGACTTAAGCCGCGTAATTAAGCTTTAAACTAACGCTTTGGATTACGTTTTAAGCGTAATAGCCGGATACCGCGATAATTAAGGTAACTTATACCATATCGCCTTTTATTTTTATAAATTAAAGGGAGTAAATTTAAATAACGGCATTCCCGATAAATAATTTATAATTATCGTTAAAGCTTTCCGAGAATTTAAATATTATATTAAAGGAAACCTATACCAACTTAAGGTATATACGGATTACAAAAACCTTATTCGTTTTACTACTACTAAAGAATTAATAAAACGATAATTACGTTACGCCGAAAAGTTAACAACATACGATTTTATTACTATTTACTAAAAGGGATCAGAAAATGGTAAAACAAACGTACTTAGCCCAAAACCGAACCTCGAAAAGAAAATAATTAAGGTTAGTTACCAAATCTCCGACGCCACGCTAAAAGGATATTTACAGCTACGAAAAATAACAACAATTAAAACAGCACCACTTAATTTACGCTAAAAAATGTAGAAATAGAATAATAACTTATTTAAAAATAAAAAATGAAAAAGATACAAATCCTAAAAGAATACCAGGAAAGAATAATACAAGATATATACTAACATTAGTATTGCAGATACCTAGGGATCCAAAAAAGCTTAAAACGATTATAACGTACCTATTATTTTCTTAAAATAAAATTAACAATAATAAAAGTACGATAATAATGCTATATATATATTAAGGCGAAAACTCGACGATATAAATGATACGGGAAACTATAGCCATTACTAATCGTAAAACGACCATAAGATTTAATTACCTTCAATTTTATTACGAAACTTTTATTAGTGTGAAAACTTGAATATAAGTACATATTATGATAATATTTTTATACTGGTTAACCGATTTACTAAACCTTCTTATTTCCTATTATATAATAAAGATATAGATATAAAGTAATTAATATACATCTTTTTAAAACATATCCTAAGAATATACGAATTATTAAGCAAATTATTTTAAATAAAGAAACGATATTTATTTCGAAATTTTAGCCAGGATCTATGGCATATTTACGCCTAAATTATAAATTATCCAACACTTTTAGACTTTAAATAAACGGATAAATAAAAAGAATTAACCAAATACTGGAAATGCATTTACGATGTTATATTAACTACGAATAAAACGATAAGGTTCAAAATTCACCTATCGCCTAACTAAGTTATATTCCCAGTTACCATAAAACTCTTAAAATAACGTTAGCAAATATTAACCTTAAATTTATACTAAAAATTTATAACGATATAGGAAAAGGATTAATTGACGTTAAAACAATCCTTATATTAAAATAACTTAAATAATTATATATAGAAATAAAGATAAAACTCGAATCCGTACGTAACTAGATAAAGATATATTAAAACTAAAAAATATTAAAAAGACCAACTTTTTAAAGGGAAAAGATGAGTGACCTAGTTATTAAAAATATCCAGATTAAACGATTAAATAGGAAATTCGACTTTAAATATATCGGCCCATATAACATTACCAAAAATATTTAAGAAAATAATTATTAATTAAAGTTACTACTTAACGTTAAACTTTACTTAATTCTTTATGTTTTTTATTCAAATTAACAGCAAATATTATCAAAGTTAATATAAGGTATAAAAAAATATATATTAACATACGAAGCAAAAGAAATTCTGTATATACGTAGAAAAAACGGACTTCCTTAATACCTAGTTAAATGGAAGAACTACCCAGATCCCGAGAATACCTGGGAATCCGCCAAAAGCCTTATAAATATTTAACGCCTTTTAAACAACTTTTACCAACAATACCAGCAGCATTTAAAATATCTTGCTAATTTTGTCAGATAAGTAGCGTAATAAGTGCGCACTTATTAATACAGTCTTTTGGTGCAGTGGCTACGCAACAAATTTAGATCCGTCGGAAAAGACTAGTTAATAACCCCTGGTCTAAACCAGTTAACCACCTTCGCGATCTAAGCGACCCGCGCGGCAGCCTTTACCTCGGCCTTTTTTTTTTGTCGCTCTAATTCGTTTAAATCCTTAATACTACGACGAACTATTTTAGCAGCCTTTTCTCGCCGAGATTTTCTTACTTACAGAAACGTTATAAGCGGATAAGCGCTTTCAAAACGACGCCTTAGCTTCCATTTTTTACGTTTAATTCGGTCCTTTTTACGAGAAATACGAACCATTAATTATAAATCTACCTTTTTAAAGTGGCAATTAACGTACTTTTTGTTAATATAAAAACTATAACGAACCTTTCCTTTTACGATAATATCATTAGAACGGTTGGTACGAAAATAAAGCGAATACCGAGGTATGTTTATGCCGAACTTGTTAATAAAACGAAACAAATTTTTATAACGATCTGGAATAAGGATCGACCGCCTTTTATTTTTTGAAATATATCTAAATACGGATATAGTAATTAAAATAAAAGTAGCAAGTGAAAAGGAAGAAAAAAGAATTACTTACCAACTAAAAACAGCAAATAATTTTTAAGGGTAAAGATCCTGGAAGGGAAAAATCGTGTTACGAATTAATACCTTACCAGCTTGGGTATACGGTCGGGATAAAACCTAGGATAAGCACTAATAAGGGTTACGTAACCAAGAAAAATGGTCGAATATAGCCGGTTCGACTATACTCGATTATGAAAAATAGAATAGAATATATACGCTTATTACCTTTCGTAATTTAGATAGATTATCAGCTTATAATACAATTTTGTTATCCAGATAACTTTTGATAATCTGCTATTGTGTAACGAACCTGTCATACATCCACTTAGAAGTATAAGCAGTATCCGAAAAGGGGTCTTGATTTGCAGGTAACAATAGCGCGAGGGATGATTTACTAAATGTTCGTTCGTTAAAGAAATTTAAAGATTCTTCCTAAAGTAAAGAACGACTGCCTCTGGCTGTAGGCTTAAATTGATAGCTAAGGAGCAAAAATTAAGTAGGTGCTATCTATATAGGGAATTTAGTTCATATATATCCGATTATCCTTTAATAAGTATGTCGTAGATCTATATGATCTATATAATCTAATCCCAAATCACTTAAATTACCTAGATCACTTAAGGGCTAAACCCCTTTAACTAAGCTTTAACCGTAACGCACTTTTACGTTAAGCCTTAAAAGTAAGTCCTTCCAACGAGGACCCTGTTTTCGTAATACTATTTCCCCTTTTTAAGGATCTTTATCCCAAAGATAAAAATAATAAGTCACCCTTTCTTATTGGACCCGTTTCTGGACCTGGTTAACTTTCATTATATCAAACCGCGTTAAAAAAAAATAGAAAAAAAAGCCTCATTTAAGCCAACGCGCTTCTCGAGACGATCGTGCTGATTTAATTAAGAAATTTGGTATCAGGGCTTTTCCGTATTCTCATTATGCTCGACTTAACGAAACCGAATGTTTTTACGCTTTAGAATACTTAAGTTATAACAATTGCATTCGTTGCCAACGTTTTTCTTGGAACGTTTTAACCATGAATTCCTTAAAAGAAATAAACGAAATATAGGAGCGCTTTTAAAAAAAAGCAGCGAAAGGTTAAGGATAATTTCTTAGCGTATCAAGAAGCAGCGGAAAAGGAACTAGACAAGTCAAGGCGTCGCTAGAATAAAAAGTCGAAGGAGTTTATTAAAAAAAAATGCTTACGTTTTTAACAGGATCTTCTTAAGAAAAGGGCATTAAAAATCTTAAAGGAAAGTTTAAAATTAAATTAATTAAAAAAACGGGGAAAAGAAAAAGCGGCGACAGGTAAAAATAAAGCAGGCGCAGCTTACTTCCGAGATAGATGCTATAACGGAAGCGTTTACTTCCTTCGACTGGAACGCCGTAGGTTTGGATTTAAACGGCAGACTACTATCGCCTACGACCTTAGCCGCGTTAAAAACGGTCGGTTAGGATTCTGCCGGTAAAACGTTTTAACCAAATCTATCGCATTCGTTAAATAATTAAATGGTTCCCAAATGTTTTCTTCGTATAAGTATCCTTCCTACTTAATTAGGTACTGGATTTTGTTTTTAATTATTTTAAAATCTAATATCCTTTCGATTTCCAGGGTTATCTTTAACGGGGCGTTTTTAGGTGCTGGTTTAAGCAAGGAAATATGGAGAATAGAGAATATTTTTATTGTTTTAGGTAATAATAATCGGTAATTGGTTTTAGAAATAACTTCGTCAATTTTAAACGGATTAAGTTTCTTAAAATTAAGCTTGTCGTGAGGCCTTTTAGTTTTAATTTGTGAGATATTCCACGTTACCTTTTGTTTTTGACGTGATAAATAAACCTTATCTCCTTTTGTTAGAATTAATCCCTTAATTTCTTTCTTATTATAATACTAGGCCATTCTTTGCTGTAAAACTCCTAATTCGGTTTGTAATTAAGCTTATATCGTTTTAATTCTTGTTATTACTATTCCTACTCGAGAAGCTATGGTAATAATTATAGGATTCCTGTATACTAACTGCTTTTGTTATTAGGTTACCGCGTTATGTTCGTATATAGCTATATAAGGGGACATATTTATATTTTCGTTAGTAAACGTATTATAAGCTACTTGTACTAATGGTAGTAACTTTACCTAATTATCTTGCTGGTAATTAACATAACTTCGGAAGTACTATTCTAAGGTTTAGTTTAGTCGTTCCGTTTAATTATTTGTTTAGGGGTAATAGGCTGTTAAGAACTTAAGCTTAGTACCTATTTGTTTAAGAAAGTTAGTACTAAATTTGAACGTAAAAAGCTTATTTTTATCAAGAATAATCTATTTTGGTACTCCGTATTTGTTAAAGTAATATCGGATAAATATATAAACTAATTATTTTGCCGTCGCAGTTCCTTTAAAAGGTAAGAAATACCCATATTTGGTAAGTCTATTAATAATTACCTAAACTCCGTCGTATTCGATTTTAATAGTTGGGTCATTAAATTGAGGAAAGCTGGTAATAAAATTCCAAGTTATAACGTTCCATATTTTGTTAGGAATATTAATGGGTCGCAACAGTTCGTAGGGCTTATGGCGTACTGCCTTAGCCCTATTATAAATATTGCAATTCTTAATAACCTTTTTAACTATTCGGCATAGTTTTAAGAACTCGTAACTTTTTTATAGCCGTCGGGTAATCTTAAAAATTCCTTAATATTTAGGCAATAAGCTTTTATAAAATTCCTTTACGAATTGTTCTTATTAATCCTTAGGAACGTAGATCTTATTCCGGTATAATAACTGGTTTTTTAGCTATCCTTTTAGCTATTAAATCTTCTTCTTTTCGTTCGTATCGTAAAACCTTCGAAATCTTGTTAAAAGTTCAGGGGTTAGTTTTTTTAGGATTTCGTATAATTATATAATACCATCCTTATTATATTATAGCATTTACATGCTTTATTTGGGAACCTTAAGATTATAATCGCCTTTATAATTAAAGATATCCGCTTGGATGTTTTCTTTTTCTTTTAATATAATATATTTTAAAGTTTAATTTTAACAAGAAAACTATTCAAGTTTTATATCGTTTATTTAATTTTTATACCTTTATAAATCGGGTAAAGTTTTTAAAATCGGAAGAAATATCGAAATGTTTTTTAATTCCGTTAAGAAAAGGCTTTTATTCCTTAAAAGCGTTAATAATTGCCAGTAATTCTTTATCGTAAATCGGGTATTTAAATTTTATATCTTTAAGCGCTTTCGAATAATAACCTATTAGGTACTACTTATCGTTATCCTTTACTTGCTTTAAGACGGCATTTAATACGTAATTTAAAGTATCCGTTTTTAAACGCTTTTTTTTACGTTAAGTAATTTTATTATAGGTCCATTAACAATTACATTCTTTAATATTTAGAATACCTTTTCCGTATCTTTTGAAACCTTAAACTTTTTACTAACGTATTTCTTTATGGTAAGTTTCGTTAACGGTCTAACTATATCTCCGTATTTTTTAATTAAGCCGCGTACGTAACCCGTAAATCTTAAGATTTGTCCGATGTTAGTAACGGTTATTTTATTAAAAAAGGGCGAATCCTTAACTACTTTTATCTTAAAGCGTTAAATCTAAATTTAGCCGAGGGTAAGTATATATCCCCAAAAATCTAACTTTTACGTATGCCATACGCCTTTAACTGGGTTAATTCAGATATTCGCCTTATTTAAGGTTTTAAGTATTTAAGCTATATGCTTTTTATGCTTCTTTAAAATCTCGGAGTAGATGAGAATGTCGTCGAGGTAGACGAATACGAACTTGTTCAGGAATTTTCATAAGGTGGTTATAACCAGGCGTTGGAAACTGGCGGGAACATTAGTAAGTCCCATAAGCAATATTCGGTATTCGTAAAGTCCGCGTATCGTTCTAAATGCCTTTTTTTATTTTGTTCTTTTAACGACTTTTTTGCGGTAATAGCTGTTTTGAAAATTAAATGTATAAATTACTTTACTTTGCTAACGGTTTTTTTTAATATATTCATAAAGGTTAGGAGGTATTTATTTCTAATCGTAATATCGCTTAATTATTTATAATCGATTATTGTTTTAAAAACCCGGTTTCCGTTTTCATTAATCTTTTACTTTCCCTTTTTAATTTTTGTATTATAAGGACGGGGTATCCAATAGGAGAATTAAAGGGTTAAATATATCTTTTTTTTTAATCAAGTTAAATAGTTTTTCCTAAGGCTGTTAACTTTTTAGGGTTTATATGATAAATTTTATAAAGTTCAAGGCAATGCCCCTTTTTAATAGGTATTCGGTAATTTTATTAATTATGTAATGGTAATTTGTAGTTTTCTTTATTTTTAAATCTTCTTTTAAATTTGTGGTACTTAGGTAATACCGTTTTAGTTTAATTTAAAATTTGTACTTTTTTAATAACAAAGCAGATTCCTTGATCGTTATCTTTAAATACCTTTTTTTAACTTTTTTAGGAAAGTATTTAATATTTTTAGTTGATATATAGATTGCTGGACCTAAGCTATAGCATTCCCAAGATGATGTTATATCCAGAAATGTCGGCAATATCTAACTAGATTCGTTTTTGGTATCTTTAAATCTAAACAGGAAATCTTTCAGTTTTTTAGAAAATCCGTCCATTTTTATATTTAAACAGGCTTCCGTTTATTATATGTAACTAATAAGATTTTAACTTGTAATTTTAAGAAATTTGATGTTTTTCTGCCGCCGTAAGAAAGATAAAGTTATTTTCGGCTTTTAAGTCGATTATAGCTTTAAACGTTTGTTTTTATATTAAAAAAGAATCCCGATCTAGTTACGTAACTTTTATATCGCTTGGTATAAGGTTTTATAACTTGGGATTTTTCGATGCCTTAATTTCGAAGGCTTTTGACATTTTTTGACTAATATTATTTACTTACGAAAAGGCGTCTTTATTTTCGCGCTTTTTTGGTAACGTATTTAATATAATAATTATTTATATATTTATATCATTTTCTTTTGCCGAATCAATATTTAAAGGTAACTGTTTTCTTTGTGTTCGATTTTTAGTTTTGCATCTTTCGAATTATGGGGTTAAAGGTGCGGATTTACGAAGGAGGTATTCCCATATTTAAAGGTTCGTGTTAAATATAAAATATCGGGATATAACATAAATATTCTTACGATATGGCTTTTTAACTTTATTTTGATTGGGGATATAAGTAATAAAACCTTAAGTATTTTAGTTATCGGGGAGTTTTTATGCATTTATATTCGTTATTTAGTTCGGTAAGTATTTTTTCGTTTTATCCAGGTTAAAAGTTATTATTTCCTTTATTTTAAAATAAACGAAATAATTATTAAGGTAATAACTGGTATAGTGTAGCAGATTATGTTAATTTGTTTAAGGTTTAATATATACCGTATATTTGGGCAGTTTATAAAATTCCGTGGATAATTGTTCGTAATTATTAACGTTAGGTCGAAATTAACCATTTTTATTACGCATTTTATATTAAAATGTGTTAAAATGGTAAAAGTATTTTAACTTTATGGCTATCCTAAAGGCTGTTTATCCGGGATGATACTTATAACCTTTAACTTTAAAGTTTTGGTAAATAAGATAGTCCTCGTATTTTGGGATATCGTTCTAGATTCGAGTGGTAATGGTGATAATGAATTCTGGCTGGTAGGAAGTCGAATTAACTTTTTTTCTTTTCCTTTTTTACCTTATTATCGGTTTCTTATTTAATTGCTTTAGCTTTCCTTTAAGGTTAAAAAACTTTTCCCTTTTTAGAATTCCTTTTAACGGGAAAGCGATATTCGCTTTTAAAATATCCTTTTTTGTCATAGTTAAAATATTTTATATCGGACTTGTTTTTTTTAAGACTTTTCGAAACGGTATTTGCTTCCTTTTAAGGCTTGCCTTTATCCTTTTTTATTCGGCTGCTAAAGCTTTTATCGTCGTTTCGTTTATTAGTTCTTTTCTTTTTGAGGTACCGGTTAAAGGTACGTCGGTCGGTAATAATTACTTTATCAGTATATTTCTTAAAGGATCTTATCTTACGTACCATATATATTTCGTCCTTAACTTAAGGTTTTAAGCTATCGTAAAAAGGATAAAATAACGCGTTTTTTAGTAGATTAAAGATTACAGTTAAGCGGTTAAATTTTGTCGTATATTTTATAGTTAACTTAGTTTGATAAAGAAGGTATAATTATTTTATTACGTATTATTTCTTATTTGGGTTTTTAAATAGCACTCGTATTCGATTTTCAAAATACCTTTAATTACCAAAAATATAATTAGTAATATTTAAGGACTTTTCGGGGTAATTTTTTAGATAATCCTTCATAATTAGTTCCAATTATAGGAAAACTTGTTTAGTAAGTAATTAAAAAATGATTATTATTTTCTGATAATTTTCAGTTAAGGAGCTTTACTAAAACTTAAGGTAAGTTTTAATTTAAATAAAGAATTCTTTTATATTTATAATTCTATTATAAAGCTTTAAAATAATTAGCTTATAATTTTTAATTTCCGGCATTCCGTAATAGCTAAGAGGTAAGAGAGTGGCTTTGCGGTATCGATCGGGGCCAAATACTAGGAGTGTTAGGGTTTTTTCCTTTATTCTTTAAATAGGTTAAGTTATCCTTTTTTAAGGGGTTAAGGTTTTTTTTCTTTATCCTTTTCCAAGGTTTGGATTTTGCGTAAATGATTTCCATTTTTTCCTTAAGGGAAAGCTTTTTTTCTTTCTCTTTAAGCCTTGAAGTTCTTAAACCTTTAATTTTTTTCCTTTTCCGAATCTTCCTAAATTTCGATAATATCCTTTAAAACCGAAATTAAATATTAGGTTTAAAAGGAAAAAGGTTTTCACTTATTTCGAGTATAAAAAGATAATATAATTAATTAATTATAGAACCTTTTCGATAAAAGGCAAATCGTTTAATCTAGTTATTAATTCCTTATTAGTTTATAACGGAAATCGGATATATTATTTATCTATTAAACGTCGTTTTATAATATCGTTTTTATTAACTTTAAAAAAGCTTAGCTTTAATTAGGCTTTAAATTATCCGTCGGTTATTAATTTAAAAGTTATTAAAATATAACTAACCTATTATATATGTACTTAAAAGTATAAGTAGTATCCGAAAAAAGGTTATGATTTGCAAATAATAATAAAGTAATAGATAATTTATTAAAGGTTTGTTCGTTAAAAAAATTTAAAGACTTTTCCCAGAATAAAAACCGACTACCTTTAGCTATAGGTTTAAATTAATAGCTAAGAAACGAAACTAACTAGGTGCTATTTATATAAGGAACTTGGTTTATATATATCCGATTATCCTTTAATAAGTATGTCGTAGATTTATGTGATTTATATGATTTAGTCCCAGATTACTTAAATTACCTAGATCACTTAAGGGCCAAGCCCCCTTGGCCGAGCTTTAGCCGTAGCGCACTCCTACGCTAGGCCTCAAAGGTAAGTCCTTGGGACGAGAACCCTGTTCTTGTGACATATTATTAGACGTGACTATAACATACCTTATTGCTTAGTTTTCCACGACGCTACTGCCAACATAAACCGTACGACTGAGGTTTAATAGTTGGTTAAACCCTTTAGCCGTCACACTTATGGTCGTACCATTCAAAATGATATATATAAGTCGTAAAATGCGTATCCTTTTTTAGTTATTTTATATATATCCAGGCTTAAAAGTATAATATCCTTTGTTTAATCTAACGTTCGTACTGCCGGTTATCGATCTTAATTACTTAATTAATATACTTATCGAAGGTAAATAATTTCTTAAGATGCATTATTTTATCCTTAATTATTTGTTTTAAGTTTCGGTAAAACATATTTATTATAATTGCGTTATTTATTCTTTTTGATATAAGATACAGCTTATTTAAATAACGAGGCGTATTTTAACGTTAATCGTTTTTACTTAAGCTAAAGCAAGTTTAATCCGGTTTTTTGTTTTTTATTAAGGTTTCCGAATATATTTCGAATCTTTTACTGAAAACAAGTATGATATTCGAATAATCTATTAATATCCTTTTTTATTTATCATCTGTTTTATCTAAATAATCTTGTAAGGTAAATTTAAACCAATTTAAAACCTTTTTTAAGGCTTCCGGTAATAGTCATAATTTTGTTAATCTCGTTTGTCAAAAACCTTTGTTAAAAGTAAAAATAGGATTTAACTTAAATTAAGAAACGTTATGTATTTCCAGTACTGTCGAAAGTTTTTAAGGCCTTAGTTTTTTATTTAGGTATTATAATAAGTTAAGCATAAATTATTCGTTTGATTTTTTCCACTTTTCAAACTTTTTAAATTATAATAATTACAATACCTTTTAATTCCTTAAATATAGTCTTCTTAAAGGCGGTTACGGATTATTTATTGATAAATATATTATTAAAAATATTACCTAAAATTTAACGGTACTACGAAATAAAAACGTATAACATATAACCGCTAACGGGTTTAATTAAGTATTAAACTTAATCGTACAATTTATATTAGTAATAATATCGTAAAAAATTAAATAATGAAGTATACCATATTTATGTTTATTAATAAGAAATTAGTCAACGTAATTTAAGTAATTAAGTTGTATTATAAGTGGGTAATTTATTTAAAATTATAAAAATAAACGAATTTATGTAATATTTTCTTATATTATTAATCTATCTAGTAATCTTGGCTAAGTAATCCTTAATAGATTCTAATTAAGCACTTGTTACGTAACTTGAGTTAATGGGGTCCTATGGCCTTTGGCCCGACCCGTTACAGGAACGGGGGTTCCTGTTGAGACCTGCCTTTGAGGACTAGCGTGGGACTGCCACGGCTAATCCTCGGTTGGGAGACTTGGCCTCCTGAGGGAGTGATCTAGTTGATCTAGGTGATCTAGGTGATCTGGACTAGATCACGTAGATCACATAGATCACATAGATCCACGACACACTCATTGAAAGACAATTGGATATATATAACGAACCGGTCTCCTATGTAAATAGCACCTACTTAGTTTTTCGCTCCTTAGCTATCAATCTAAGCTCTCAACTGGAGACAACTGCATCGTTCTCTAATTGAGGGAAGAGTCTTTAAATCTCTTTAACGAACAAACCCCTAGTGAATCATCCCTCGCCCTATTGTTACCTGCAAATCAAGACCCCTTTTCGGATACACCTTTCCTTCTAAATATCATCCGTACGCTTGCTACTGTTAGTACTAAAGCGTGCATCACATACATTACCTTAACACTTGGCGTTAGCGCCATTAGTGGACTTAAAACATTAAGGCCGTAATCTTGCGATAGACGCGTTTTGGCTCTCACAAAACAACCTATAAACGGAGATGACGGCCCTTAATACCCCCTAAAGACCTATCGTGGTCGACGACGACGCGGCCTAACATACCGGTTCGCCTAAGCCACCTACCCTTACGAATTTACAACGAAATAAAAAGAAAAAGACGTTTAAAGATACGTTTATTTTTAAAGTTAACCAACCCGGAAAAACCGCTTCTTAAAACCCTTCCACAAATATAGCATCTTTAGCCCTAATGGCCTAGCTCGGCGAAATGGAACGATAGGCACGAACCAAAAAGCAGGTTATCTGCGACCTGGTAAAAACTCTGGACTTATTAATAGGTTCTTATAAAGGGGACTATTTAACAAAGCATAAACGTTAGGCCAAAAGTTTGGTCGAAATATTAATAAGCCATTTAAATACGGTAATATTTTCCGCTACCGGTAGAACATTTTACGTATTTATCCGCCTAATAAGTTTTTATTTTATTTTTAATAAAAAAACGTAAATAATTATAACCTCGAAATAAGTTTTATAAGTTAAAATTTTAAATTTTATACCTAACGGTAACGTTACTTTGGCCCGGATTAACATTATACGAAAAATAACGTTTACTTCGGCATAGCAAAAAGTTAAGGACGATATCCGGATATTTATCCGCTTAAACGGAAAGCGGAAAGCATATAAGAAAAACCCTTTTACTTTAAGGGCCGCTTTATATAAAAAATTTTATAACTTTGGATTTACCTTTACGGATATTTTATAAATTTAACTTATTAAAATTAAATAAATTATTAAAACGGTTTTTAAACGAATCCGAAATTTGTTAATAAACCCGGATAATAAATAACGTATCGGCAAGGTAATAAGTATTAACATAATAAAGCTTTTAGAATATTGGTACATATATGCGGTTATTAACGTACCTTTTACGTTCTTATTATATATAACGTTAGGAGAAATTATCGAAATATCCGACGTAATAAAAGATAAAATATATATTTAAATCAAAAAGTATCCGGTTAAAGTAAAGCCTTTTAAGTACGGACCAAATCCGTATACCGGATTAAGTACTTAAATTATTTTATTCCGGAAGTTAATTTGTTTTTTCCGTTTTTTTAATAATAACGGGTTTATTAAAATTATAGATAAGAAAATCCTTATTAAAATATATAACTTCAGTTATTAAAGGTATTATATTACCAAACGATATATAAAAACGGTTCGATATAACAAATATAAGGATAAATTAAACGATTACCCGGATATAACCGAATTTTATATAAAGGTATTTAAATGCATTAATTATAACGGGCCTTTTTTAATAGGTTATGTAAGGTGCATAACGGTACCGAAAAAAAAAAGGGGATAATTATTAATCCTTACGAAAAAATAACTTTAAGCGATACGTAGGACAAAAGCGAAACGATATAAGGATATAGCCGCCGCCACCGAAACTTAAGCCAGAACTAAAACCGAAACTTAGGCAAAAACCGAAACATAGCTATTTGCGGAATCGTTAAGGCAGAACAACCAACCCGGTTCCGAGCCCGACTTAACAACAGGAACCCGGACCCCGGACGCCTAAATTCCGAAAGGCAAGAAACGAGGAAGAAGTTAAAACCTTAAGAGGACGAAGCCTAACTATATTCCAGCGGGGGGTATAGGAAATTCGACATATATTACCTTTAGCTTTATTTCTAACGAAAAAGATGGCGTAACGGTTAACGATATCGAGATAATAAATACTACCGTTAACGGGCGAAAAACCCGTAAGGTAACGATAAACGCTAAGGCAAATTAAAACGCAGCATTTTTTAATGATAAATAACAAAATACCGACAAAATTAAATAAACGCTAAATAAAGAAGGCGGCAAAAACGGTTACGATAAGGTTAAAAAAAGCGAAAGTTCTTAATAGTATAATATAACATATAAAAAAACCTACCGGCATATATTACGATATTCGAAATTTGCTAAAAAAAAAGAATAAACGTAATATATATTTAAAAACCATAAGTTAAAAAAGAAACGATTATATAAAATTATCCAAAATATAAATCGTACGCGTTTATAAACAACTAAATAAAGTTAAATAACGGACCTTAAATAATAACGTATATACGGAAAGATAAACGGTTAAACGTTTAACAAAAAAGACCGTTTTACTTTAAGGATATTAATTGCCTAAAAATAAACGGATATTTTATATTTAACTTATATAAGGAATTATATAAAAACGAAACGTTAAATTTCGTATTAAAATTATAAATATTATTAAATAGTATTATCAGGAATAATTAAAACGTATAATACCTTATTTTTAAACCTGGAGTTACCGTAAAAGGTAAAAATACGGTCGTTATATAATAAATAATAAATAATGAACTTTTATTTATTAAGGTCCTTAATTAATTAACCCATAAGGTAAATTACGTATTAAACCTGGTTTTTTCCGATATACCGTTTGCCAAAACGATAGTATCGGCAAAAATAAAATCTGGATCAGATTACGAAATATTATTAATTACCGTACCAGGTAAGAAAATAAAAACGTTAAATTAATTCCGGTATAAAATGGCGGAAAATAATATCGAGAAATTTATAAAACTAATTAAGGTAAAAACGGCTACTTTACCGAACGTAATAACGGTATAATAAATAACGAAATTAGATAAATACGTAAACAAAATAAACGAAATATTTAACTTAACGTTAAAGGCCGTTAAAAAGCTGGCCCGGGACGGTAATTACAAAACCGGGTAATAAACGTACCAATATGCCGAAGCTTATTAATAATTTAAAAAAGCGGAATAATACCGCTTACCCGATAATTAAATATTTATTAAAAAATACCGCAACTTTTTTAAGGTAATCCGTAAAACGAAACGGAATTATTAAAAAAAGATAATTAATACGGTTATTACGGATAAAAAGCTATATAACATAATTAATTAGCATAAACTTAAGCCGAAATTTAAATTACCCTTATTAAAGGTTAAGGAAAGGATTATGGAAAATATCTCGGAAAAGGTAAAAATATTCCGGATTAAAATCTTAAAAAGGTTTAACGATAAAAATAACCTTAATTACGACCCGTTAACAAATTAACGGCCTTTTAAAGCTCGGTTACCATGGGATTTTATAATAATACTCGAAAAAATCGAAACATATATTATAAAGGTAACCAGCATTTTTTCCGGGGTGGATAATATTACGGTACGGTTATTAAAAAAGTTTTGGGAATATATTAAGTATTACGTTTACGGAATATTTTAAAAATATTTAGAACTAATATATTTTCCAGGCCTTTAGTATTACGCGGAGGTATCCATAATATCGAAAGTAGGCAAAAAGGATTACACTTTATTAGGTTTTAAAGATTTATCGCGTTATTTTCCTACGTAAGCAAAGGCCTGGAAAGGCTAATAACGAAAAAAATGGCATAAACGGCTTTAACCCAAGGGGTATTTAGTTAATAGCACGGAAAGGTATTTCCTAAAAAATTTATAATAGATTTAATAATATCTTTTATCTATAAGGCGGAATAAATGTTTACGAAAAACCAAAAGATTTCGATGGTTATTATAGATATAAAAAAGGTGTTTAACGTTTTGCTAAAACGACGATTTTTATAACGGATAAGGAAATAAAGTTAATTATTTAAAGTTCTTAAACTTACGGACTTATTTTTTATAAAACGGCATTTACGGGTACGATTAAAAACGGTTATAACGGATTTTAGCCAGTTTGGATACGGAACGCCCTAAGGATTTCCATTATTACCCGTATTATATATGCTATATTTAGCGGAACTTTTAAAACAAGATTCGGATTTACGTTTCGGCTACGCAAACGACCTTTACTTATATAAAACGTTAAAATTATTCGAATATAATTTATAACTGCTAACAAAAAATATTAAGAAAATGTTACGATAAAAAAACGTTAACAAAATACATTTCGTATTAAAAAAATGCAAATTATTTTATATAATTCGATTTACGAAAGACGATTTTAACTTACCGATAGTTATAAATAACCGCCTTATTATTAACCCGGTTTCGAAACCGGAAGGTAATAACCGAATACCAGCATTACGTTAGTTCGGAATATGGTTCGACCGTAAATTTACCTTTAAACGTTACGTAACGGAAAAAGCAGGTAAAGTTATAACATTAGCATAATATATTTGCAACTTAACAAACATTAAATACGGCTTATTAACGTCGGGATTCCGGATAGCAATAATTACGTATATTATTTTTACGGCATTATATAATAACGAAACTTAATATAAAGGTAAAAAAAAGCCATCTAATAATCGGGTATATTTCCAAAAAAAAATAATTAACGCCAAATTAGGTTAATATGTTAATAAAATATAAAAAGTATTAAATATAATAATAAAAGTTATAATCCCGGTATAAAAAACCATACCTATTAATATAATTTACAAAAACGTAAACTTATTAATAACGTAAATAACCCTTAATTAAGCCTTATACAAATTTTCTTATAAATTACGTACAATAAATAAATAATATTTATTAACTAAACGAACGAAATTAAATATTATTACCCGTAAGTTAAGAATAAGCAGGTAATAACGTTTTAAAATAAAAGTATAATACGTAATACGCTTATTACCGCCGGTTTAACGACCGCTTTTAATTTTACCTCGATACCTGCCGGGATTAAGGATAAAATTAATTAATAAATTTACGAAAAAAAAAATAACGAACGTTTTTTAAGCGTAATTAAAAAATTTACTTAAAAAAAATATAATCGTTTATATAAATAATTTCCAAGATAATCCTTAAATAAAATATAAATACGTTATTTATAAGGATAATAAACTATTAATTATAAAACGAAAAAAATTATATTTAATTTCCATAATTTTCGACGTAAAAGTTATTAACGCATAAAAAGGTTTATAATACGTATTTAACCCGTTACCGGATATACCAGGGTAACGTATTTAAATATACCTAGATAATACCGCGGTAATCTGGGGTTTACGTACCAATACGGCGCCGTCGTTATAATAGGCTTACCTTGAATTTTACGCAACGATAGAAACGCGCGAAATCCGGATAAAATAATACTTTAAGCATTACGGCATCCCCGGAAACAAATTAATAAACGAATTAGTTAAGGCCGGTTCGAAATTATACGAAATGGACGAAAACTATACGACTACCATCTACGGGGTTAAATTAATAGCTAAGTAACGAATAACAACCTTTAAAATAAAATGGTAAAACGACGCCAAAACGAAATTATTAAAACGTTACCGGGAATGGAAATTAAGTTATTACATACGTTACCCGAAAAAACTAAAAGTAATAATTAAACCAAAATTATATCACTTTTTGGCAATCCGAACGGGGTATGGCGACTTCGCATAGTACCACCGGAGGCTTAAACATAACGATGCGAAATTAAACTACTTTTACGGCAGTAAAAAAGATCCGGAATACTTAATACGTTACGGAAAAACAACTAGGGCATTTAAGATCTGGCCGGAACTACCGCCCAAAAAACCATACAAGCAAAAGGTACGTAATTACTTAAGAAAGATAATAATAAAACCTACAATCTTCCGTAAGTTCATTAAAGTTACCGAATTTTACAATACCATCTATATACGATAACGTAAGGTAATATTTAACGGTAACGGAAAAAAGAGAAAAAAAAAGGGGGGGGGGAAAGGAAAGGGGCAGGAATAAAAAAGTTACTTTCTTATATTACCACTAATACCGTACTTAGGCACGAAAACTAAGGGCCCAACTGGGCCCTATTATTACGGTTTCGGTTCGAAACCTGAAATACTAGCCCAAAAGCTAGGAATGAAGTCACTTTTAACCAGCATAACGACACTACCCTCCGATGGGCCGCGAGGGAGATACATTTAGAACCGCCTATCGAAAGCGACACGTCCTAGGACGAGATTTGTTAAATGGGTTTCTGTATATAGAGTAAAATTACCTAACCTAGCACGCCCAATATGCCCTAAGGGAGGCTCTGGGATAGCCGCGTTGCGGCTTTCCCCCCGGCGTCAAATACTACAACAACAACAACAACCCCTTTTCGGATACTGCTCATACTTCCAGGTGGATGTATGACAGGTTCGTTACACGACCGTCCTCGGAGCCAAGCTTAGTTGGATCGTAAAACTAAAGATAGTCGTTACATAAAGGTTGGAAGAAAGGAATGGTAATATGGCGTCCATAATAAGCTTTAATATAATGCGTACACTTGTTAGAAAGCTATAAATAAAGGTAGCGAAAAAATAATACGATTAATTTGAATTAATTAAATATGTTATGGCTAAGTTATGTGGATTAGTTATTGCGAGATGCCAAAAACCGTTCAGAGTGCTTGTGCGTCCAGAGTTTGGAAGGATTAGATGTAGCCTCAACACCCCGTCATTCATTGTGTACGGTGATATTCCTGCTTATCACACCCTCCCGTGTCGCCGTTCGGCGGCATATTTCACTAAAAGCTGAACCGGGCCTGGAACCTGCTCAGCTTCCTAGTTCAGTATGTTGCACGTTAATAATCCACACATATGTAGTATCGGGCGGGACTTTGGATGTTTCGCAGCGCTGCATGCCTTTTCAGCTGCCCAGAGCTGCAGGTAAATCTAAGATGTGTAAAAAGAATACGAGAGCAGGTGCGCGGGCGTGGTGCATATCCGGGAGGACTGGGACCCCCTTTCACGGTTTTCTAGCTGTTCCTGTATAACATTCGTTTAATGTATATATCAGGTTTTTCTTCCTTTTCATAGGCAACACGAAATGACTCTAGTCTAATATAGCAGCATTACGAAGGGAGAGATTATTACGGTTGCACCATACCGCAACGCCAGGGGCACAAAAGATTGGCGGAATGATCGCAATTGTGGCAATCATTCTGGTGCTTACAGCTGCATATATACTGGAGCTGTCACGGCAGCCCCGAACCGTAACAGAGATTTACCGACAAGACATTATCTTACATAATATAACGGCTGATCGGTTTAACTAATTATTAAAACTTATCATAACGTGCCATACAAGCACTCTCACATCCAGCCAAAGGTACAGGTGAAACCCGAAGCGGAATAGTGCATCTGAATATCATATTACGCTCTCCATGTCCGCCAAAGCTTTTCCAATACCCTGGTCGCCTTCGAAGAGACGTTGTTGTCTTGGAACTTGTCGGGGCCAGGAGGTGGGAAGTGGATGAAAGCATGTTTTCCATTAAGAACATCGTTGCTTACTTCTACGCGTCGAAGCTTTTCGTCAACTCGATAACATCGACCGAGTGATGGGACAGTATCAGGCGAAGGGCGGCAAACATGATTGTGTTACGAGAGCTCCTTGCGTTGACGGGCATCTTCGGAATCCGGGACGTTCTGGACCACGAATAATATGGCTCGCCCATGGCTGTCGACGATCTGCTCGGGTTCAAGTCGAGCAGGAGGCTATAGATGAGTCGGAAGCAGTTGGGAAGAATTTCTAGATGCGAATCTGGTGCGGTGCGTAACAGGATCTCTTAGCCAAATCCGGACCGAATTGCTCTGTCATGGTCTATATAACTAGGATATGTTTGCATTTCACTGACGCTGCAGACCTTTGAGACGACTACGCCTGTGGTTAGTGGTATTACGTAATCGGTCACATGACTGATCCAAAACTGCATTTTCAGGCTAGCTTTTCCAAAATAGCTAGCTTCCGACATATCATTAATCAATATCACCTCGCTGCAATCATCCAAATCTGCCACTAACGTTATTGTGGCTGATGGAGAACAACCTGTGTTTATTATAGTTCTCGGAGCCGCACGGCCTTTACAACATGCAGGGGTTTTCGGTCCGGTGCTCTTAAGTTCCGGCAACGATATCCCTAATAGATTTCAAACGGACGACAAGCAGAAACAGAAACAAAGATCAGCGAGCCTCCAACCACTTACTCCATCAACCCCACCTTCAGCAAATGACCGCATCCAACTCCGCAATTCCGATAGAGGCGGTGCTCTCTATTCCGGAGCTGCTCGAGGCGATCCTCCTTAGCCTTGACATGGTCACCTTGCTCGTTTCGGCGCCGCGAGTAAGTAAGAGATGGTATGATATCATCGCGGGTTCGCCAGCTATCCGGCAGGCTCTTTATTTCGACCCAGTCCCCGTCAAAGCCAGTTCTTCTAGCTCTAAAAGCGGCGCTAATGATGGCTCGGCGACCATTAAGCCTGTTCTAAACCCATTACTCGCTAAGAAGTTCGCGCCTTGCTTCTTCGACTTCGGTAGCAAGGCTTACTTCCGTCGTGCTAACTCCTTTTACTCTATGCCGTGGACTGTAAAGCCCCGAAAGGAGGTGCTTAGTGAAGATGGCATAATGGAAAGCCTGCCTTTATACCCGCTACTGGATCCTGAAGGCCCCTGCGACCAGGCAGATCGACGTCGCTTCACCCAACGCGGAGCAAGTTGGCGCCGGATGCTGGTATCGCAGCAGCCGCCGCTGCAGCTAGGCCATTTGTGGAGCGATGAGCAGTACCGGTGGCATACGCTGTTCTGGGACGCGAAAGTTATCCTAAATACAGACGCGACTCACGGGGGCCTCCGTATGGGTGAACTTTACGACTTAGTTCAAGATCACGCCAGCGATCATCAGCGCCATTCTCTCTGGTTCAGGGTACACTGGGGCCAAGTCCGGGCGCCATTCTTCTGCGATTTTAGCGAAAATGCGAGCCGACAGATGATATGCCATACCGGCGTTGTTGTGGAGTTCCATGAAGTGGACGACGTATACCAGGACCACCATAGGGACCCTATAGACCCGGATGCTTTTAATCTAGTGTTCCGATGTGACGAGCACCGCCCATTACAAATTGGAGTCACCGGGAAACCACCGACGGCAGCGGTCGATTGGAATCCGGCAGTACTGAGTTATGGTTGGGGATTCGACGGAGGAGTGTATTGAGACAGTTTTATTGACTCGTAGCTAAGGTATACATATCCAAAGCCGATAAAAATGCAACTGATATTGATTTCATACGGCAACAGCAGCTGGAGTGCCAGCTGCCGATAGCTACAGATACTCCGTCACTTCCAGAACTTGCGCGAAGCGTTGGAGTGAGTGGATTGGGGGCCCGGACTTTTTGACCGCGTGCTTGGGGTATTGGGACGTGAGTTCGCCTGCTGGATAGTCAGTAAAGGAGCCCCCCCCTTCCCCCCGGGAGATTCTCATAGGAAGCGTAGATAAGGGAATATTGTACGAACCTTTTGGACAAATGGACTGCCCTCCTTTTCCTTCGCCGCCTTCTTCCGCTTGATGACTGCGAGCTCATGGATACTGTAAACAGTAGCCGGTCTCGTATCTTCCCTTATTGCGTGACGTTGCAAAGCTCCCCGCGAGGGGGGTTCTAGTCGATCCTCGCCAGAACCCACAAATCTTGCAAGATGAAGAACGGAGACATGGTTTTTGGGGCTCGCGGAACTTACGCTCCCCCAGTCCGTAGCCATGGCTTGGGATACGAAAGCGAGCGCGAACCCAGCCCAGTGTCTAGCGTTCGCCGCAGAGCCGACACCGGGAGGTCTCCTAAACTCAATAGTGCCGCACTCATCGGTGACGTTGGAAAAGTTCCATGACATACAGCGGTCGCTGCCATGTAGCTCCCTATGAATGTTCTGCACCATGCGGATTTTGTCGTACACCGCTGGCAAAGAACAGGAGAGGGAGTGCTGTGAGGAGATTTGCGAATGAAGCTATGAGACCCTGACATCACACACTGAAGCATATATGGCTGAAGAAGAAGCTATTATCAGGTTGACCTCTAAGAGGTCCTTTCTAGCAACTGAAGGTAGAGATACCTCCTTAAATACACAGAAAAACAGTTGCGGCTAAGAGAAAACTGTATCAGAACGCATAAAGTAAGCTCCCTTCAGGAACTGATCAAACCAAGCCAAGGCCCAGCTGTTTGATCACCTTCAGCTAGGTCTGACAGAAGCGCTGTCCTTTGGAGCTCATTGCCCATTACGCGCTTGTGTTCGCAACCTCATTTGACGCAATCACTCAGTTCCCGGCCCTCGCAGGCCTGCGCGGACACGTTCGTGGCCGGCGTAACGCGAGATGTGAAGCGCGATGCAAATATAAGCATCTTTGAACCAACGTTACCTGTTGCCATCCCTTCGCGTCTAGTGCTGCGCTGTAGCTTGTGGGAAAGCGGCACCCCTCATTCGTCCGTTCCGCTCTCAATGTATGTTTCAGGAAATAACGTTTCCTATTGAGCAACTAGCCGTCGCCCATTAATCCAACTGCATATATGTATCCTTGCCAGTGACCTGCGGGATTCCAGGACTTTCATTGATCCTTTTATATCATACTTCATTTCAGCCCCTCCCTGGCTTTGCAGCTTAACCAGAAGCCGTCCATGGATTTTCGGTAAGTGCACGCTTGCGGATGCACTTGTCTTTCCCGCCTCAACCAAATTCCTCTGCGAGTCTTTTATTTCCTCCGCCGAGCATATATCCCGCTGACTCGGCTCTGTAGATCATGCCAGAAGGAGATGCGTCGAACCTGCGCAAGCAGCTGGCTGAATCTTAGCTCTCCCAAGCGCAACTGTATCGTGACAGCGCAGCACCAGTAGACTGGAACGCCCGAATGAGGGCGGCCGCCGCTGCGGGTTTTCGAAGGCCTGAGCGATACTTCCCAGTTCTCATCAGCAAGGAAGAGGGTATCCTCTCGAGTCCTGAGCAGCTCAAAAAGCTCGCCGACATTCCAGAGACACCCAAGATCATCAAAACGACATGGACGACGCTACTGGGATCCATGGACCCAGCCAACCGAATTAGTGGTGAGAAAGCTGAGGTCTGTGTTGTAGCCGAGCCGGATTGTGTTACCTGGCACCGTCGTGCCGAAATCGAAGATGATATAGACAGGCTTGTTTGGATCGGTGATACGCCGCGCGTGGCTTTAGTGGTTGCTGCAATCAAAAAAAGCATGACCCCTACCAAGACAACCTGATTTAATATGCCGGGTTGGATGATGGATCTGCCCTGACTTGCATAGGCGTTAGAGTGTCTCACTCTCAGGGGTATCAGTCCCAATCATTCTTGTCTCAATCATACAGTTTAAAGTTGACCGTTTGTAACTCCTCAATATGATTGCTGTTGCAAGTTGTTTAATCTACTTCCCTATATTTGTGTACCGCCCTCTGAAGTACTCTACTGAGGTACGTTGAGAAGGGCGATATTAGGTGTTCATACCACCCAAAACCATCAATGGTATAATCAGCAGCCCGGTGTATCCCTCGGTACTCGTAACTAGTTCCTCTTGCCCCTACAATATTAGAATTTTGTAATAACCTTAAGAGGCCTAATAAAGTGTGCTCATTAGACAACTGATAATCATCTGGTAGCATTAGGGTCCTTTTTGCCCTGCAATATTAGAGAATCCCTTAATACAGTCGCCTTAAACTCGCAGGCTCCTCTCGGGTAGTACCTTCGGTTTCCGGCCCCGGTCCTATTAAGTAGATTATGGCAAGACTTGTTTCCAAAACTTCATATCCATGGCCCCCGTCGCGAGTGGCGACAAGTGCGGCACTAGATGGAACCTGCCTCTATAGACAGCTAGCCGCGCATATAAACTAGGTTAGCAAAAGTCAAACCACGAAAGGGGCCTGTATTTTAATACGGAGCAGCTGCTAGAATACGCCAATTTACGGCTCATACCACTTCGAGTATATATAAATGCGTAAGTGTGGCCCTCAGCATACAATCAAACGGGCATTCAACCTATCTTTGACAGCAGCTCCCCCACCAGGAACCTACAACCGCTTCAACGGCGACCCGAGGGCCCTCCCTCGGTTGTGGCAAGTTGTTCCCTTCGCACATATTACCTGATTCCGATGATCTACCCCTCTAATGCGCATCCTTTTCTCAGCAAATAAGATGTGTGACCTCAAGATTTACGTGTGCGTCCAGCACGACCACAAAGTCCACGGGGTCAAGATCTACCGCTGCGTCGCCGCGGCTCCTAAGGGTGTTCAGACAGTGTCGGAGATCATATGGGCCAATGTACTTCACTTGACCCAGGACAAGGGATGTGACGGGTTCAGGTTTCCGTTCGAAGCGGAGATCGTGACTTCTTGTGACTTAAAAGAGGATACATCTGGCCCCGAGAGCCAGAGTGGGGACGAGCGCTAGACCGTCCAGCGGTCTTCATGATGCCTGACCAAGTAAGTCGAAACCCGATGACCTACAATAGGAAGAAGGCCTGACCGAAGAGGACATACTGGAACGTGGATTGCGTAGGATAGGACTCATCGCCGAGATTTTCAGAACGTTGATCTCAACATTGCGGCTAGCTTGCAAGACAAATGTTAAAGGAAAAGAACAATGACAGGGTTATCGGCGCATGCATGGAATTGCTTTGAAGGATTTATACTACGCTGCTATCGGAATAAAGCTGAATTCATTCCGTGTTCACAGTACACAATTTTCGTCGCCATACTGTAAAAGAGCATGTGACAACATGGAACCGGAGCAATAAAACCAGGTCGATTTTAGTAATATCTGCTTCATGCTAACCTCGGACCCCACATAATGAATTACCCTAACAATGAATAGCGGATTCCACCTAAAAGCGCCAAATATAAATTTAAATCATTAATTAACAGAAATACATATAATAAAACGGAAGATGATATTTAAAAGCTCGGTATGTATTTTATATTATAAGTTACTTATAAAAGCATTTATCGACATATTTAATTTAAAATATAATATAAATATAGGAAATATTACATAATATAAAATAATTAAATAAAAATAATATTAGTTTATAATTACTTATTATACAAGATTATATTAAAATTTAAATCCGAAGTTATCCTTTTCGATTCGGCTTAATATACTATTTACTTTATATTTTAATTTTATCTAAACTAAATATATAACGGTATATTTCTTTCCGGAATATAAGTTAAGTAACTATAATAAATATAAATTTTATATTTAACTATTTATATTTATTTTCGTTTTATTATTAAACGTATAGTACTTATATATTAAAATACGTTTTTAATAACGGATTAAAATTAATTAAACTTTCTATATATTAAAAAGTTAATACACTGGATATATATTATTATCTGAGTTTAATAGGTGACCTGTTTTTAATATTTCATTTGATTTATTAGGTTATACTTTCCTTTTCTATATTATGAAAATTGTAACGGCTAAGGGGTTTAACCAACTATTAAACCTAGTCGTACGGTTTATGTTGGCAGTAGTGTCGTGGGAAACTAAGTAATGGGGGTAAATAATAGTTACGTTTGGTAATAGCAAATTATTAAAGGTGATCTAGGTAATTAAGTTATATTATAAACTAATGATTTATTTAAGTTATGGTGGTAACGAACGTATATATTCTTGTCTTGGCTTAAGGTGCTTAAGCGGCTTACAACCTTTTTGTTAATTAATCCTTTTTAAGCCTTTTTGAGCCTTTTGTAGCTTGGCTAGCTTAAGGTCCTTAGATTAATAAAGGCCGTTAAGTCCCTTGAGCCAGTTACGTAACGTCTGGGCCTAGGTCGGAGCTGACTTTCTGGAGGTCTGATTATCTGTATTATAGGTAAGACCGCTAGGTTATAACACGATTTCTCCCTTTTGAGATTTTTGCCCTTGAAGATTAATTTGTTTATCCGTCGATTCTGGTTAGTAACTTTCCCCTTTTTATATTTATTATGTCGGGTCGAATTAAAAAACGTCGTTTTCGTTAACGTATTAACGTTTTCGTTCTTTTAAAACGTATTAAACGTTTTGGTTTTACCATGTCGTCGAAATTCTTTTGTTTTCGTTATAAATTTGAAAATAAGGTTTGTAAAACGTATTATAATTTCGGAAAGTGTGCGCGTTATACCGAGTACGGGGGTTTTTACGATTTATTTAGTTTTTTTAAGTTTGAATATAAAAAGTTTACCGCGGAAAAGGATTATTTAGAATTGGCAAAGCGTGTGGCTAAGGAAGAGTTGTTTAAGGTGTAATAGTATTTATCTAAACTGTTTAATCGTTTAAACCGTTTGCGTAAATAAAAAGAACTTTTTTGTTTTCGTGGCGTTAAGATGTTTCGTTATGGTATTTAGGGTGCGGAGGTTATGAAAAAGTTTAAGCGTTTCGAAAAGCAATAAGAATAGTTGGAGGCGGCGGTCGCCGCGGTTACGTTAAGCTAGGTCGTGGATCCGGTTAACTAATTTGAACCTATTAATTAATCGATTGTTAATTAAGGTACATCCGTCGTTATTAGTGAAAGCTTTTTAATAAGCGTTAGGCGTTTATAAGGTTTTTGGCGGGTTTTTAGGTATTTTCGGAGTTTAGGTAATTTTTTTATTTGATTAGGTATTCGGTAAGTCCACTTTTTTTGCGTATATTCAGAATCCTTTTTGCTTTATATGTTGGTATTTTTTTTTTTTTTTTTACTTTTTTTTCGTACCTTATGTTAATTTTAATAATATTTGCTATTAACTTAAGTAAAGAAATATAAAAGATTGGATAAAGTTTAACTTTAGGTGGTAGTTTTAATTAGGAGTTATATTTTAAGATTTTCTTCATGATTTTGTATAGGCCGATGTATTTAAAGTCGAGTTTTTTCATTTGGTCGCTTAATTTAGATATTTTTGGTAGTTAGGTAAATTATCTTTTTTTTCCGGAAGGTTAATCCTTTTAACTTTTCTTTGGTTATAATATTTGTTTATCTGGTTACGTACGAATTTAAGTTTTGTTTTTATTTTTGCGTATAATCACTTAAGTTGTTTTGATATAAGGATTGCTTTGACGTTAATAAGGCTTTCGCATGTATTTTTATAAATTTTTAACATAAAATTAAAGTTACCGTTTATTGGAATCATTTTAATACTTTCGTAATAACTAATATTATATGCTAATTAGGTAATGGGTAGCATTTAAGCTTAATTATTTTATTCGTAATTAATGTAATATCGTAAGCAAGTTTTTAGTGTTTGGTTGGTTTTTTTTGTTTATCCGTTTGTTTGGGGTTTAAATACGTTAGATAGTTTGTGATTTAGGCCCAGTTATGCCATAAGTCCTTGCCAGAATTTCCAAGTAAATATTATTCTTTTATTTAAAATGATTTCCGTTAACAATTTACGTATTTTTAAAATATGTTTTTAAAAAATATAGGCTAGTTACTTTACGTTTATGTTTTCGTTATATAATAAGAAATAGGAAAATTTAGTAAATCGGCTAACGATTACGAAAATGCTATCGTAATATATGCCCGTAACTGGGTTTTCTGAAAATGAAAGTTTGATAATAAAATTAAAAGTAAAAATATTTTATAATCGTTTTGCGATTAATAATAATTCTAGTTTTCCGTATAGTTTGTGTCGTTAAGTCTTTGCCTTATTGCAGATATAGTATTATTATCGTATTTTTATTATTATTGATTTTATTTTAGGAAAGTAATAAATATGTTATAATTATTTTAAGGTTTTATGAATCTTTGGGTATCCGTGTAATTGATGTTCGTATATATTTCGTATTAGTATTTCTTAGTATATTTTGGAGATTTGTATTCTTTTTAGTTTTTTAGTTTTTAGGTAAGTTATTATTATATTCTTGGATTTTTTAATGTAAGTTAGGGGGTGTTACTTTAATTATTACTATTTATCGTGGTTATAAAATTTTTTTGGTATGGTATTAAAGATCTGGTGGTTAACCTTGATTACCTTTTTTTCGAGATTTGGTTTTCGATTAAGCGCATTTATTTTGCCATTTTCTAATCCTTTTTGGTAAATAATAATAAAGTCGTATTTTGCCAGTTTTTCGGCGTAACGCAATTATCGTTCTGTAAGTTCTTTAATAGTAATAAAGCGAATAAGGTTTTTGTAATCGGTATATACCTTAATTTAGTAAAGGTTTTCCTTAAGATAATACTTGAATTTTCGGAAAGCCTTAATAATAGTTATGAATTTTTTATCGGGAATATCGTAATTTAACTTTTCTTTTTTTAATTTGTAAAAGTAAAAGGCGATAAGATATAAGTTACCTTAATTATTACGGTATTTTGTTATTACGTTTAAAGCGTAATCCGAAACGTCGGTTTTAAACTTAACTAAGCGGCTTAAGTTATATATGATTAATATTAACTTGTTAATAATTGCGTTTTTAATTTTTTAAAACGTTATTTTTATTTTTATCGTTTAAAGGAATTTGGTTTTTTTTCGTTAGATTAAATAACAGTATAATTATTTTACTAAAGCTTCGAATAAACTTTTTGTATTCATTGGCGAATCCGAGGAAAGCTTATATTTCCTTAGTTATGGTCGGTATTTTTTATTTCTATATTACAGCGATCTTTTGGGGATTTATTTTAATGTATTTTGGAGTAATAATATGTTTTAAAAA
Organism: Monosporascus ibericus; assembly: GCA_004154915.1. Classification (NCBI taxonomy): domain Eukaryota; kingdom Fungi; phylum Ascomycota; class Sordariomycetes; order Xylariales; genus Monosporascus; species Monosporascus ibericus. The sequence goes on along the minus strand of QJNU01000422.1, from coordinate 1,759 downwards.
CTTTACTTTTTACGTGTGGAACTGGCTTTTTTCTGTATTAATAAGTAAGTTGGCATCCTATAAGGCTTAAAAGATTGCGTAAACGTATTTTATATGTTCCTTTTTATTTTTTAAAAAATAAGAATGTCGTCGAAGTAATAAATAACGAAAATATTTAAGTATCTTTTAAGTACGGGATTAATTATCCGTTAAAAGGTTATTAGTACGTTCGTAAATCCGAAAAATATAAAAAGATATTTAAAAAGTCCGTATTTCGTTTTAATGGTTATTTTTTATTCGTATTCTAACTTAATACGAATTTAATTATATTTTTCTTTTAAAATCTAGGCTAGTAAATTAATTAATTCCGTAAAAGCGATCTTTTATTTCGTTAATTAAAGGTAACGGCATTTTACTTTTAATCGTAATATCGTTTAATTACCTATAATTAATAACTAGGCGTAACTTTCCGTTTTTTCTTAATACGAAAAATATAAGGTATCCGGTTAATAAATTAAAACGTCGTATATAGCCTTTCCGAAGCTTATTTTCAAGGTATTTACGTAATGTTTATAATTTTATTTCGTTAAGGTTATAAATGAAATAAAATCTGGTCGATATCCTTTCCTTAAGGATTATTTTATAATTTTATTCGCTATGTTTTGATAATTTTCTTTCGAATTCCTTTCGAAATAATCGTTTATATTTGTAATATTGTAAAGGTTCGTTAGCTAAGGTTTTTGGCTTTAAGGGCTAATACTATAGGTAATCGTTTATCTTTCGTAATTCTGTTCTGATAATAATAATAATACGTCGTATTCTTTCTGGTACCCTTACTTTTCTTTTATATTTTGTTTTTATAAATAATAAGGTTTTTGTTATATCTTTATGTTTGTATGCGTCGCTATCTTCGATCGAATATTAAGATCTTTTCGTATCTTGCTTTCTTTTATCGAATGGATATAAAGCGAACTTTACCTAGTTAATTATCTAATCGATTAAAGAATTATACTAATATAGCTATAATTTTCAGAAGATTATGTCGTAAATTTTTATCGGAACGATATCGAAATCTGCTATTTAGTTTCGTTTATTAACGAAAATCTTAAAATAATTAATTTCGTAACTGATCTTTTTATTATCGTAAGTAATTACCTAGCTTTCTGCGTTCTCGGCGATGTAGGGTTCCATTTTCTCCTTTTATGGTAATCGAAGTCGGTTAATTACGTCCGGCGTGATATAACTACTTTTTGTTATTCCGTAATCCATAAATGCGGTAAACTAATATATTCTAATTTTTATTCGTAAAGTAATAGGGTCGTTTTTGGCTTTTATCGTCGTGTTTAAAGCCTTTTTACGAAGCTCCTATTAGCTTTTCCGGGTCTTATTATTTTGCGGCTTTTTTATAAGTGGCGTCTCTTTTTTAATTTATCTTTTAACGTCTTAATACGTTCTTAATTCTATGCGTTAAAGGCCTATAATTACTTTAGTTATCCCTCCTGTCGTCGCAAAGTAACTTCGAATCAAAGAACCTATATCTAGAAGTCTTTTTTGCTAATATATTCCGATTTTAAGGGCTTTTATTCCTTTTATCGTGCTTAAAACTTGCTATCATATTATCTTATATATTTTCTTTTTCTTTATTTCGTCTTTAAAGTTTTATTACTTTTCTGGGTTATTCGTAAAGGTTAAAGGGAAGTTTAAGTTATTAACTATTTCCAATAATGCCTTTATAACTATTTGATAGAACTTTTTTTTTTTTTTTTTTTTTTTTTTTTAA
>QJNU01000421.1:0-67708 GCA_004154915.1 Monosporascus ibericus | reverse complement strand
CCTTAAAAAAATAATAAAATCTTAAAAGCAACACTTTTAAAAAGGGAAAATCGTATCACGACCTAACCAAATTTAGCCCTACGAACGGTCGGGCTAAGAACTATTGAATTGGGACGAGGCTTATCGAAGCTGATGTATATGGGACATCTTGATCGGTTGCTTAGGAGAAGAAAGTGTCGGGCGTGCCTTCGTTCTATAGAAGACTACATACAAAAGTTACCAGGTCAGAACTTTATAGACCGTCGCCGACCTACTGGATGTCGCTCTATTGGAGCCCACCGGCGAAATGAATGGAAGCAGCTAGAAACAGAGCTACAGCTGCACCTATACTGCACCCTATACCACTTCACTATAAAACCCCGCTAATCCAAGTTACGTAATAAGTACTTAGTTAAAATCCATTAAGTATTACTAAACCAGACTGCTTAATAAATTAACATTAAGCATAACGTTTAGCAAAAACTTATTAAAAAAGGAAAGTAACGATACGGGAAAATATCATATAAATACATTCGTTACTTCTTATAGCCTAGACTGATTACCAGCTTGTAATATAACTTAGTTACCCAAATTACCTGTTGACAATCTGCTATTACCAGACGTAACTATCGCATACGTTGTTGCTTAGTTTCCTACGACACTATTGCTAACATAAACCGTACGACTTAGGTTTAATAGTTGGTTAAACCGCCCAGCCGTCATAGAAATGGTCTAAAGTTTTTAAATTAGGATCGTTTTAATTAAACGGGTCCGTAAGGTCTGGTAAAAGATTAAAAACGTTACCCTAATATTTTATAATATTAATGGTAAATAGATTATATTCTGGTAATTTATAAGGCTAGTTATCATGTCCTGTTAATTAATCGTACCGCTTTTAATTTCATTATTTTCTATCCTTTAAAATGTTGTAGTTTATAACTTAATACTAGTGTTTAATAATATAAATAGGTTATTAATCTATACAAATGGTGTTTTTAGTTTTTAAAATATTATGTTCTTATTTCTAAGTTGTAATTTTCTATTATTTTATAATTTATACTTTTAGTGTTTTGTTTAATGTAACGATATGCGCAGCTGCGGTCGGCGGTATAGTGCAATTGCTCTTGTAAGGTGGATTTGAGTGTCTAAACCCTAATTGAGATTTGGAATTGCTGATCTTTTGTCGTCTTGTAGTTCGTCGCACACTGGCTTATCTCACATTTAATTTCGAGGTTTATTTTAATTTTTTGCAGCACTTTTGTTAAATGTTGATTAGTAGCCTGCTATCGTATACCTTGCCGGACTTCATTAGGTTAGCATACTATTTTCGTAGGTTCTTTTCTAGAGGAATATTTAGTTTTTTAATCGTTGAAGATATAGATTTAAGACTTATTTTGTAAGGTTATTAAAAGCTTTATAAAAACTCTCATATTTTTAATTTTCATATGTATATATTTCGAAGTTCTATGTATAAGTTTATTCGGTTTTAATAATTATCTTAAGAGTGTTTATTAAATGGCTCGTTCGATCGAAGTTTTTAATATATATAATTCTTTAAAAGGATAAATTCGCCGTTCGATATGATTAATTAAACCGTTTTTAAAACAAGCGGTTATATCGAAATTTATAAATTATTTACGTTATGAAATACCTTAATTAGGATTGATATAATATTAAATGCTAAATGCGTACGCTTTAAATTTAAATTCGTCTTTAAAGCGATTTTATTTTTAAGTATTTTAAAAATAATTAAGAACGTCTACTATAAGGGTGCTATTATTTATATTAAAATATATAAATACTTGTTATTAATATACAGCCGTTGTCGCTTTAATATTAGCTAGTTAATAATATATACGCGAATTAAGTGAATAAGGCTTTTAATTATCAGATATAAGAGACTTTAATTGTGTTATTGTATTCAGCTCGTTGGAGGTGTTGTTGCACGCATACAACTTTAAATAGCTTAGCTACGGAACATGTATGGGCCGACCATTAGGTGACCTTTCCGTATATGGGGTGCGTTATGTTGCGTGGCCACTGCACCAAAAGACTGAATTGATAAGTGCCCACTTATTGCGCTATTTATCTGACACGTTACGCACCCCCAGCTAGCTGACATCAGTTGTGTTGTTGTATTCCGCTGGCTACATGTGCTGTTGCACGCGTACAACTTTAGGTAGCTTAGCTACGGAACACATATATGCCAATCAGAAGGTGACCTTTCCGTATATGTGGAGCGCTACGCACACCTCAGCTAGCTGACAGGTGCCTATTGCAAAGCCTGGCAGCTAGAGCTAAGCTTTTAACAGTGATCAACGCTAAGGCAACAAGGGCACAGCCTCACGTAGGGGTGCATAATTGAGCCTTTAACATCACTACACATTTCTGTCACTTAATAAAGCAGAAGAAAGCATATTGTTCCCCTCATCCTTTAAATTGCAATATATAAAGTTCTTGTGACGTTCGCCTGCATCGTTGCGGTCAAAAGTGTTTGACAGAATGTCCGTGTGGGCGCCAGCTCGGGAAACTCCACCCAGTTCACCCGACTCTGACGGGAACTGGGCGGGAAAGCCCGCGAGCGATCTCACTTCAGCTTGTAATGTCTGTGGCGACCTCAGGCTAAGTGAGAGCATGGACCGGACAACAAGGAACTTTGACTACTCCAGTGGGCGTAAAGCAGCTGAGGCTGGTTGCCCATTCTGTGACTGCCTTTGTAAGGCGGTCCAACACTATTTCCACTTCGACGCCTCTAATGATGGATCAAATATTCACACTCGGGGCAAGACAGTCAAAATAAAGGCATCGAATAGAGGTCCTATGGTCCTGAGTTGGGGAGGATACGACATTAAGATCTTTACACCGCATGGTATGTTTGACTTTTGTTTGCGCTTAGTATATTCATTCTAACAGTCGAAGGCGATGAAAAGGTCTGGCAGACTATCGGACACTGGGGGACACCACCATCAAATCCAGGGTCTGAGCAAGCGTTCGCGACTATATCTAAATGGGTGTCCCAATGTTCAGAGAAGCATGAGGGCTGCAAGCAGCCTGCTGCAGTTCGCCTCCCCAAGCGAGTCATTGACTTGGGAACTGATAATGGAGAGTTGAAGCTATTTGAGCCATCAGATGTAGAGGCGCGATATGCGGCCCTGAGTCACTGCTGGGGGCAGCATCAACCATTGCAGACAACGAAATCGACTATAAGTGTCCGTACGCGGTCGATAGAGTGGAACACGCTCCCAGCAGTATTTCAAGACGCCATTACGGTAACACGCAGATTGGGCCTACACTACATCTGGATTGACTCGCTTTGCATCATCCAAGATGATCCCCACGACTGGTCGGTAGAGTCGGTGAAAATGGGAAGAATCTACAGCGATGCGTATGTCGTAATTGCCTCCAGCCAATCTAGAGACGGCACGGAGTCTTTTCTTGCACCGCGCCATCCCCTTCGAACCCCTTTGGAGCTAAGTCTTGCACTGCCCGACGCTAGCCCTCGTAAGGTCCTAGCGAGACCCAGGCTAGTAACCGGTCTGTCTAACGAGCCTCTGGATTCGAGAGCGTGGACATACCAGGAGCAACGGCTAGCTACCCGCCTGCTACGCTATACCAGTGAAGAGATGGTATTCCAATGCCGCACCCGATGGTATAGGTGCGAGTGTGGATCCTCCCACAAAGCATTGACCGTACGCGAGCTGCACCAGATGGCTCTATTTGGTAAATACTGTGAACCGATTGATAGTTCGCAGCCCACGGACTATCTTTTTAGACAGTGGCAGGGCATGGTCTCGACTTATAGCATGAGAAGCTTGACTAAGGGATCCGACAAGCTCCCGGGCATGTCAGGAATCGCCGACTTGATACAAAAGGCCACAAAATCCCAGTTTATTGCTGGGCTTTGGATGGACAATTTGATAGATGACTTACGCTGGATTGTTGAGCCTAACACAATTTGGGACGACCAAGATCTGGAAACCACGGGTTTTCTGAGTCATCGAGCATCTTCGGAATACCGCGCACCGACCTTCTCTTGGGCATCGATTAACATGGGAGTAATCTCATACGAGCTCATGCACCGCCGTACACTAGACCCTATAGCCGTCGTCCTAGACGCAAAATGCGATCTCAAGGGAGCAAATCCACTCGGCGAGGTAACAAACGGCTTTCTTACCCTCGAGGCGTACCTCGTCCAGGCGGAGCTGAGCACGGCTACAGACAGATTGGCGAAAGCGATGGGGGACTACCAGCTTCGTCGGGAAGGCATGGAGACTTGTATGCGAGCCGACTTTCCAATCATCCGGATCGTCGGCCTTCTGGAGGACGGTTCTCAAATCAACGCCCTAGGGCGGGCAACCGGAGAGGACAAAATTGACCCAATAACTGGATCGGTGATATGCCTCGCTCTGGGTTATTCTGACAAGAATACAGTGGCACTAGTCCTGAGTCATTCAGGGAAGGTCCCAGGGACATACGAACGCCTTGGGATCATGGTTTATGATGGTATAGATTGGTTCGACAAGGGTGAAGTAAGGAAAAGCGTCATAACGATTGTATAGTTGCGTTTCCACGGCATAGTGATAGTCATAATAGCACAGGAAGCGGATAGAGCGTTGTACTAGATATTTTCAAGAAGATCATGCTTTCAAACAATCTCAAAGCAGGGCCCCTGATAGGGTTTTGTTTTTGTGTCATTTTGATGCAGTTACAATATAGCTAGAATCTGGCGGAAGATGCCACCTGGCAGTGGTGATCTACAGATAACTATTCTCAAAGCCTCACTTGGTCCAATTATACCGAGGTTTGTAAAATATGTCGTACCGGCAACCTCCCCTGTGTACCTCCCTTATGTGACCTGAAAACTTCCAGACTCTGGGGGATGGAACTGTAAAAGCCGCCGATGGCGGTTTGGCTAGCTCGATATCATCCCATTCAAGGTTCATTTATCACTACCACCCAGCGACGATAAAACGGAGTATGGAGCAGTTAGAGGCGCGTAGGCGCTCAGGGAGGGGGAAACTGAGGCGGGGCGGATGCGTCAGCGGCCACAGTCGTTCTCGAATTACAGATATGCGTTGTTAAGATGTTTCATCTCCAGTAGCTAAAGCGTGGCCTGCTGCTTGGGGCAGAGCCGTTAGGGTGTCAAACAGATCGTTGGATATTTTCCTTGAAAAGATGTTCGTGTCACGTTGCGAGCCTGGCGAAGACGGGGTGGCCTTATCTCAGATTCCGACGAGTTTCATCGACCAGTGCTATGGCTCATTGAGGCTGTTCACACGTTGAAGTCTCGTAGGGTTTTTGAAACCCTCCGAGTTTGGCCTCCACGATTATTCAACTAAAACCTCCGAGCTCTCAGCTTAAGCAGGAATCTACCCCAGACATCATGGCGGCCCAGATTATGTCCCGAGCAATAATTAAGGTACAAGATCCCAGAAACATACCTATTGGAACGAGAGACTCGTCGAGCTTCTCTGCAATCGAACGTTTAAAAGGAAAAATCGCCTGCGTCCACTTCCGATTCGGTGCTCACTCCAGCCTGGCCCTCCAAAACATTGACTGGACCTTAACCTCTTAACATAATGTCGCAACAAGGCGCGGCCGCTTCCAAGATGGACTCTGGAGCTTCGGTAAACACCAAGGTGGCGGCGCCAAAAGAGAGCCCTCAACAGACTCGAAAGGGGCCGAGATTCTGGGCCATCTTGGTCGTCCTCTCTTTGACAGGCCTTCTGACAGCTTTGGAAGCCACAATCACCTCGACGGTTTTACCAGTCATCGTCGCCGATCTGGGCGGAGGCGATAACTACATCTGGGTCGCTAATGCATACTTCTTGACCATGTAAGCTCCCCTCCAGTTCTCCCGATGAAGACACTGCTACATCCGATTGGCCGTGGATATTAACCATTCTTAATAACCCAGGGCTTCTCTTCAGCCAATGTTTGGACAAATCGCAAACGTATTCGGTCGCCGATGGCCCAGGATCTTGTCGACGGTCGCTTTCTTACTTGGAAGCGGTATACGTCGTGGGTGAGTGGTAGTTCCGGGACACTATCTTATTCGACGAACAAATGTGCTGACGATAGGGCCATGCACAGAGCCACCAACATGGCCATGTTGATCAGCGGCCGAGTCATACAGGGACTCGGAGCGTCCGGCCTCAGTGTCCTCGTCGAGACCGTCATTTGTGACTTGGTGCCCCTCAGGGAGAGAGGCAATTACATGGCCATGGTGTTTGGCATGATCTCTCTGGGAACCGCACTCGATCCTTTGTTCGGCGGGCTCATTGTTGGCTACAGTACCTGGCGTTGGGCCTTCTACCTGGCCTTGCTCATCGGCGGTCCGGCACTTGTGCTGCTAGTTATATTCCTGCACGTCAACTACGACAAGTCAAAATCTCTGGCTACCAAGCTTTCCAGCCTTGATTGGCTAGGCAATGCTGTCTTCATCGGCGCTTCGAGCTCGGTGCTAATAGCTCTCAGCTGGGCAGGTGGCGAATATCCATGGTCTTCGTATGAGGTCCTCGTGCCGCTTATTGTTGGCATGATCGCCCTGGCAGGCTTCGTCGCCCTCGAGGCTACTCGCTTCGTCACGAACCCAATGATGCCCCTCCACCTCTTCGCCAACCGCATCACATCCGCCGTCTTCATCCTCACCTTCCTCCACGGCCTCATCACCATGTGGGCCTTCTACTTCATCCCCGTCTATTTCCAAGGCGTCCTCAGCGCAACCCCCTACCGCTCCAGCATCATGTTCCTGCCGACCATCCTCGCCCTCGTCCCCGCCACCATTATCGGCGGTCTACTGCTCACAAAATTCGGCCGCTACAAGCCCATCCTCACCGTGGCCTTCGCCCTCGTCGTCATCGGCTTCGGCCTCTTCTCGCTCCTCGGCGAGAACTCCAGCACGGGCACCTGGGTCGGCTTCCAGATCATCGAGTCCGTCGGCGCCGGCCTCGCCACACCGACTTTGCTCCCGGCCCTCTTAGCCTCGCTGACCGATAAAGACACGGCCCTCGCGACGGGCACGTGGGCATTTATGCGCAGCTTCGGCGTCACCTGGGGCGTCGCCATCCCGGGCGCCATCTTCAGCAACCGGGCTGCGCATCTGGCTGGCTCGGGTGCGATCAGCAGCAACGCGACTGTGGCTGCCGAGTTCATGGCCGGCGGGGCGTACCAGGACGCCACGGCGTATTTCCTCGACTCGCTCTCGGCAGAGACGCGAGCCCAGGTGGTGAAGGTACAAAAGAGCGCGCTGCAGCGGTCGTGGCAGGTTGCTATTGCCTTTGGGGCGACGGGGTTCATCGCTGCTGCTCTGCTCAAGGAGGTGCCGCTTCGAAAAGAACTTGATAGTGAGTTTGGAATAACGGAAAAAGACAAGCCCAGTAAGGAGGTGGCAGAGACGACAGAGACGGATGTCCTAGTGGCCACGACGTGATAGGGAATAAGACACGGGGTTCGTATACAGAAGTGGGCCGATACTGTACAATACAGAGACGGCAAGGTAGCATTGGCCAGTGCATGTCATGGAATCTTTCTTTTGCTCTGATAGAGTTTCCCTAACCTAAAGCAACAGTGTACAGTATTTAATTAAAGTATTCATGGCCAAGCCACCATCACACAGGTGTCACTACCTACATTCGAAGCCCAAGGTATTGGTTTTCGCATGCTACGATACGATTGACAAGGATAATTAACGAGTGTCGGACCAGTCTAGAGGCGCATTTCATACTTTATAAGTCACGAAAAGGGAGTCTAGGTAGCCAAAAAGAGTACTGCAGCTTTTTGCGAACGTCACTGACTTTTTACACCCGTTACTCCAATCCTCAAGCGTGCGCCATTATGGCGAGCATTCAATATTAGAGTTATGCGGATCCGCTTACTCTCCATGATTCAAAGAGTGGCTCAGTCAGTGTATTGGTCAAGGCCATATCAATACAGCCGAGGCATATTCAGCAAGCTTCAACACATGGTCTGTCTTGTCGGTCGATGAATGCTAACCCCAAAAATCCGTCCCTAAAACTAGCGATAACCTTGTCGCATTTCTAATTACCAAATAATGCTACCGAGTTCTTAATATTCTCTCGTATCAACTCCACGTACGACTTATTTCCTCTCTGTGCTTTAACATCCTCCTGTGCCATGACAGTATGGAACAACCGTGCTCGATCTCTATCGGCAAATATCCCTTTGGTCGGCTGCGAAGCAGTCGACTAGCTCGAGAGGCAATATGCCGCTGGGAGCCCCATGCAACGCTCCAGAGTTTGGATATGGCTCTGGATGACCTCGACTATCCCCATCCCATACGCTTTTCCTGGCATGTCCTGTAGTGAGGAGATACCCCTGATGCGGAACACCGCTTTCACCCCTATCGACTTGATGGTTTCCGACGGCATTTGACATAAGCATCGGTAGACGTCATGGAATAGGGAATCGTAAAGTCTCATCAGCGCGAGATAGCTCGAGAGTACCAAGAGCGTTGTTTCCGTGCTGAGAGACTCGGTTTGTGTACTCGACGACATGGCGTTTGGAGGGACGAGCTGATTACGGGTAGATGAGTCAGAGGCAGCAGACCGAGTGGCGGTCGTCAAGTTCTGGATAATATCGATTAACTCTTTGGTGCACATGAGAACTACCACGACCGGGTTTTCAGTAGCCATGCCCATGGAGTCCTTCTCAGGACAGTCTTCCACAATGTTGCGAGGGTCTGAGAGAAAAGCGCCCATGGCTGAGACGCGCCGTTCCATCTTCTCTCCGAATCGCATCAGCGAACGCGCTGCACTCAGGCCTTGGACGGGACTCGGACTTGACAAGCATTCGGATGAATCGAGATATGGACCAAAATTGAGCATGTCGTTGGAGTCCTGGCCCGTGTACATCATGTCAAGGTTATTAGCTGCGCTTAGTAGCTCCTGGTGCTGTGATGGGGCGCCCAGCTGCTCCAGTGTGGGAGTGCTGTCCGACGCAGGACTTTCTTCGGTCAATGGAAAGCCAAAGAAATTTGTACTGCCAGGCGCTGCCCAGCGATCTGAGTGGCCCTGGAACAATAAGTCCTTTGGCCGATGAACAGCGGGCTTCGAAAGCTTAAGTCCAACTCCGAGACCATCCAGCAGGTTCAATGACGTGGTATCTGATGACGTGGTATCTGCCCCGAGCCATCCTGTGGGCGTGTTCACCGACATGGGCTCATCCATCGCAGGCGTATGCAACTCGACATCGTCGCTGTCTCGTGGTGTCGACCAGTACCCAGGCGAAGAAGCGTCAGCAGGGATCATGGCTGGGCTGCCAGGTATGCTGCCATCGACAAGATGCGCCTTTCGCGGCCTTCCGGGGTAGCCAGGGGAACCGGACACGCATGGTGCACTGACGCGAACGCAGCGGGCACATGGCCCCGTGCTGTTTTCGGCACGTGGGCATCGGACTCGTTTTGCTCTGCACCGGTCGTAGGCGGATCGCTTTGTAGCCTTTGGCATATCCATTTGATGGCTTAGATGGCGGGTATCTAATGAGATAGTACAAAGAGGAAGGGACGACAAGGTAGGCTGACTGACATTCTACTCTGGTTACGTGCTTAATGAGACATGAAATTGATTGATACGGCCTGAGTTACCTGGCACTTGCCTTGGGTGTACGGTACGTGATGCGCGACTTTGGCCATCATCTGAAAAGCATTCGAGTTATTCAAATACCTCGGAGGGTTTTGCCTCGCCTATAATTACGTAAAGTACAGTCAGTTATTTAGTGGCGGAATGATAAGTATAATGTTAGCAGCCACAGTGATCAATACAGGAATCTTGCGTAACTGTCGTATGTTGGTTCTGTGTATTTTAGAAAATGACTAGCTGAAAAGACGGGCCCGTCCTGTCAGATATAGGGGACATCAGTTGTGTTGTTCTATTCGGCTAAGTTGCGTATGCTCTCGCAACGCGTACTGCTCTTGAAGTAACCTAACAACGGAATATATATCATCCGATCAAAGGGAGCCTTTCCGTATATGGGGTACTAACGCACCCCCTGCTAACTAACACACCCCCTTAACGCCTTAAGCAGTTACGGCGTTAATCGTTATATTTTGTTATTCTTTAAAGTTATAATTTTTTATTTTGCTTTTCTTCCGGCAATTAAGTCCTTTTAATCGGTTAATTTTTCCTTTAAAATTATTCGCTACATATTCTTTTACCGTTGGAAAGTTTTCGGAATATTTATTAATTTTAAATATTTTTTAAAAGTGTTTACAAAATTCGCGTTATAAAGTTTTAACGAATTGATTAGCTAAGATGTTACCCGTAAATGTATAATTTATTGTAATTAAGTATTTATTATTATTTTTCGGAATTAATAATTATATATATTTACGTACCGTAATTTTATTTATAATAAGGCAAGGTGGGCGTTAATAACCCGTACCGTTTATTAATTATCGTATTATATATTTAACGGTATTATATTTAAATTATTCTTTAATTTTTCAATTAATTAAAAAGTAAATAGATTTTTAAAAATGTTATACGTAAAAAATAATAATTTCGTTTCCGTTTTAAAAGTAATTATCATATTTTGCTTATTTACTTACCAGCTTATTATTTTTCCGAATAATTTTATAACGTAAACTTAAAAGTTTTTTAATTAATTATATTATTCGTAAATAAAAAGTTATTTAAAATATTTAACGAATTTTCGTTTATAAATTATAACGTTAACGTTTTAATCTCGATTAAGTATAATGTAATTTAATTAATAATTTTATAATAAACGTTATTAAGGTTTAAATTAAATCGTAAAAGTTAAAATATTATAGAAAATATATTTAATTACATATTAATTATAACTTATAAGATAACGTACCACACAAGCAAGTCGGACACACAAGCAAGTCGGACACACAAGCAAGTCGGACACATAAGCGAGTCGGACACTTTTTCACACTCCGCGACAACAAATTCAAATTAATCAACCATAATATATCAAATCAATTTAAATTAATCGGATTTTTTATCGCTAAACGCCTTTATATCCTTTTTATAAATACGCGTATTATGTCCGGGCTTGCCGCAAACGCCATACTTCCGTTCTTTCGTTTTAATCCTTTTACGACGATTACCTTTATCCGTTATTGGCTGCATTTTTTTACCATCTTTTCCTTTTCGGCCAAAAGAACTTGTCCTTTTTATATAATAAGTATTCTTCCTTTTTGGAAACGTTTATTTTTAGTCTTACGGCGTTTGCTAAGAATATAGTTAATTTCGCGCAATTAAACGTTTTTTTCCCGTAAAAGAATAACTTTATGTAAAAATAACATATAACCTTTTATTATAAAATTAACCGATTTAATTATTTTTATTAGCGAATTACTTTAATAATTTTTAATTTTTTTTTATAAATAATATCTTTATTTTATTATTTTACGGATATTTTTAAGGGTTTTCGCAAGCGGAAAAATAAAACCAATAAAAGTAAGCGGAAAGACGGTCGGTATAAATATAACTAAAAAAATTTCCAAATCGGATAAAACGTTATTAAGATCGAATGGAATAAGTCCAATTTTCGCGAATCCAGATTTAATATTATCGGGCGTTATAATAACTTTAAACGCGTCGTAAAAGCCGAAAAGGAAATCTTTTTTCGCGATATGTATATAATAACATTATATTAAGTTTTCGATATATAACGAATAAATACGTTTTAAAACAAAAAAGTAAGATACGTTAAAAAGTTAAAACCGATAAAAGGAATAAGTAAGTATACAAAACGTAATAATATTATAGTTCGCGTAATATTTTTCGAATTCGATCGAATAATAATTATCGTAACCGTCGAAGATAAAAAAACGTTTCGATCCTTTTATACGCGTTCGTATATATTTATCGAAATATTAAATTTATTTTAAATTTAATTCGTTTATTATCCAGTTATTATAATTTATATTAAGCTTTTAATCGGATGGTAATTAATATTTTCGATATTAAAAATTAAGGTAGTTTTTTTCCGTTATAATAATAAATAACGGTAAAGCCTAACTTTACGAATTAACAACTTATATAATTATTACTTATTTCCGATTACTTTATTACGTTTATTTAAGTTTTTTACGTTTTTTAATATTTATAATTATTATACCGTATATTATTAAAAGCCTTATTAAAAAACCCGTTTCGTCGAAGTTATAAATATCTTTTTTTGCGATACTATATTTTGCGATTATAACCCGAATAAGCTTAAATTATTTACGAAATACTTTTAAGTTTTCGCATAATACTTTTTAATAATTAATTTTTCGATTTAAACGCGTTTTAAGTTTTTTTTGCCGTTTAATAAAGTTCGACGCCTAATTAATCTTAACGCGTCGCGTAACGCGTTAGGCTAGTAATAAATTCGCCATATTTTTAACGTATTAAAGCCGGACAGGAAACGCTTACGTATTTAGGTTAAAGATTTTTTTGATAATTAATTTCTTTTCGGTCGGCGTTAGCTTTCGCGAATTCGGAATAATATCAGCTCGGGAGGATTTACTAATATATCGGTTCTTTAAAGTAAATGGGGCGACGTAATATATAAAACCAAGGCGTCTGAAACTAATTTTCGGGTCTTTTTTTTTCGCCTGGATAGTTAGGTTTATCCTAACCTCCTTTGTAAGATGTTCCATAACGTTAATGTTAAGGAATGGATGATTAAAGATGGGTGGTTAAAATGCCTAGAAAAGTGTCCGACTCGCTTATGTATCCGACTCGCTTATGTGGTACGTTATAGTTTTTAAATATTTATAAATTAAATTTAAATATGTTTAATTAAAATTCGATAATAATTTATTATTAATTATTAACGTTTTTAAAAAGCCATTTAATTTTAATTAAAAAAATAACATTTATTTATTTATTTATAAAATTAAATTAAAATAGTTAAATTTTCTTTTAAGTTTATTTTTAATTATTTCGACTTCGAAAAAGTATGATAAGTTTTTATTTTTGGTTAAGGTATAGCGTTTTCGGACTTGTTAAATAAATTAATCCATAAACTTTTAATTTTTTTAACGTGTTAGTGAAATTCTTTTTTTATAATAAAAGCAACTTTTTTAATTTATATAATGAAATGGTGCAGAGTGCAAAGCCGGGTACATGGCTTTGCCGATCAATTAATCATCACCTGTTATATATTTCTAGGAGTTCATTTTTTTCGCTAAGCGCAACCCCGGGGACACTCATCATCGCTACATACATAGATTCAACACCATATAATACAGTTTACGTTACCTTCATTATCTCTTAAACCGCGGGTTTAATCGTAACACTCTCTTCAAATATGTACTGATTAAGATTAAATCACTCCGTCCTAATTCATTTAGCTACTAATGTAAAAAGACTAGCTTTAGTTAGTTACCGAGGCAACTTGCAATTTCCGATTATCAAACGAAAGGGATAAAATCCTAATCAAAACGCGACCTCGACTATAATTACGGCTACGATTACGAACATAACGACTTAATAACGATGCGCGAACTTGACGGTTAAAAAGAGGACAAGGTTTTATAATAACGCCGCGATTTCTTTTACGATTAATAAAAAAGTTATTAAGTTAAAATTACGATACCTTATTTTAAAATACGGCTTTATTAGAAAAGTAACAAAAAAGTATAAACGTAAAAAGTAACCGGTTTCGGAATATAAATTAATTACCTAAGTTTTAAACCGATTACGTAATTTAAAAAAAATAAATTATATTATATAAGTATTAACGTAATAAAATTAAAATTACAAAATATTTTTAATTAAGGTTATTAAAACTAGAATTACGGTACTAGCAACGTAATTATTCAGATTTTAATTAATTAAATAATGGGACCGACAATAAATTAACGACATAAAACAAGTTCCGAATTTAAATAAAAAAAGGATTAAAGTTATAAAATTACTAATATTACAGACGAAAGAAAAATGAAAAAGGATTAATGTTTTTTTTAAAATATTATAAAAGTTAGGAATAAAATAATAAAAAATATATTTTGAACTTTATTTGCGTTAATCGGATAATATCTTATTTGGTTATTATTAAAAAGTATTATTTAAAATTTGCTGCTTTTAATTAACCTTAATATTAAAATATTTAAGTTAATAATAAAGGTATTAATAAGCAAACTAAAAAAAAAGCTTAATTTAATATAAGTTAAAAACGATATATTAATTAAGATAAAACCGTTAAAATAAAACCGTTAAAATAAATAATAATAAAAAACCTGCTGATTTCTTTATTTTTAAAAAAACGAAAAATATATCCGAAATAAATATTACGGATAATTATTTACTTTATACCTAAATATATTCTCGTTAACCCGGCGTTTTAAAACCCGAATAATTTTAAAATTAATAAATTTAATTAATTATAAATAAGCTTTAACAAATTTGCTAAAAATCGGCTAATGCTTTTTAAAATCATTATTTAAATTAAGTGATAATAAAGCCTTTTACTTATATCGAAATTATATAAATTTTTTTAAAAACCCAGAATTTTGCTTTAAATATTATTATTTAATACCGATCGACAAAAAACCTTTACAAAAATAAAGTTAATAAGGAAAAGCCCTTAAGTAATCCGATTAAATCTTTAAAACTTATACGGGATTCAAGCTTTTAAGCAGTTTTTAAAATCTCGATTAAAATCTCGTAAAAACGAAAAATTGTATAATTTTACAAATTCTTAAAATTATTTGCAAAACTTACGATATTAATATCAAACGTTATACTCTTTAAATAAATTAATAAATAGAAATAAGTTTTTTTAATCAATTTTATAAACCGGCTTTCGTTTTTAATAATTTTCCCGAACTTATTTACTTTTCCGGATTTTCGCTTTTTTAAAATTAAAATTATCAATTACGTTAAAAAGGGTAATAAATTCTTTAAAAAATATAAGTTAACGGAATTTAAAATAATTATTAAGTTACCTTTTTAAACGGATAATATTATTTTAAAAAACCAAATTAAAATTATTATCAAGGGATTTACTAAATAAAACGACGTTAATAACGTTATTTTAAAGATTTTTAAGTTATAGAACTTAAAATAAATCCGGATTATTAAGGATATTTTAAGGATGTTAACGAAATAAACTTAACGTAATAAACTTACTTAGGTTTATAAGTATTATTTAAAGCATATTATTTAGGTAAAAGATATCCTGAAAAGGTCTAAGCTAAAGGGGAAAATAATTAACAAAAACGAATATACGGAAAGCTTATTAAAAAGATTATTTACCGATTATTTCGAAAACATTCTTAATAATTTTTCCGTAAAGTTCGAAAACTTATATATAATAAGTTACGATAATATATCGATATTAATCAAAGATTAGGTTTTTAATAAAGTTAAATTATTTAAATATAAAGGCCGTAACCGATAATTAGAAAATATCCGTTTTAATATCGATTATAAAAATAACGACCGGTTTTATTTAACTTAATAATTTAAATAATAACGATAAAAAAGCCTTCGACCGTAATAAACATTAAAGAATAAAATTAATTACATATCCGAAATTACGAATATATTGTAAAATTTAAATATTACTTAAATTTAATAAATTTAAAAATTGAAAGTTTTTAAAAAGAAAATACGTAACCAAAAGGTTACCTAAAATATATAATATTACGTTTTAATAAAATAAAAGGTACCTTAGGTTTATAACTATAGTATTAACTTTTCGATTAATATAATAAGCTTCTAGCCGGATAATTTTAATCGATTAAGCTTTTACCGTAACCGAAGTAATTATTAAGGTCGTAAAAGTTATCAAGATAATTATTCAGGTCGAGAAAAATGATATAACGGTTTTAATAATAATACCTAGAGATAACATACCTAAATATCATTTATTTAAGAATATAAAAGATATAAAACTAATTTTACTTAACAATAACGGATATACGATTTACCTAAAAACATTTTATAATCGACTTACGTTAAGTATAATATAATTTCCCCAGGTTCTTAAAAGTTAAGTTATCGATTAGCAGATTTCGATTTAAAAGAAAATTTTAAAATAAATTTATAACTTACCGGGCTTTCTTAATCGTTTTAAAAAAAGATGTAATATTTTAATCGGCGAGACGATATTTATAAAAGCAGAAAGTCGCCTAAAATTAACTCGGATAATATCTCGATTATTTCTATTAATTTTCCGAAACTTATGCAAATTTTAGAACCGTCCCGATAAGATTTTACTATTAATTAAAACAGTATAATTAAAATTAATATAATTTATTTTACCGGAAAAAACGGAAAGCCGTTTTATAAAAAGGTACCCTGACGTAATTAGCTATAAAGTAACCATATTAAAAGCAAAGGTACCCGATATTTAAAAAGAAATCCGTACCTTAAAGGTCAACGACTTTAATCAGCCCGTCGTATTTATTAAGGTTATAATAACTAAACGTATTAAGAAAGGAAAAAAGAAATTTATTAACGGTACAAAAAAGAATGAAACCGATAATAATAACTTAATATATAAAGGACCTTTATTTTATGATATTAAATTATTTATCTAAATAAATAACGTTATTTAACTAAGTAATACGACTTAAATACCTCTTGTTACCTAGGCAAATAATACTATTTAAATTAATAACGTTTTTAACCTTAAAGGCTTAATCGATAAATATATCGTAAAATTTTAAGAAAAAGAAATCCGTAAAGAAATTTTTAAAAAAAGTTCGAAATTACATGGTCGAAATTAATAAAAGTTTATCCAAACTTCGGTAAAGCTTTTAAGAATTTTATGGTTACCAAAATTCTGGAAGCATTTGGTCGCAAAAGTAAAAAAACGATCAAGATAACCGAAGTTAAAATAAAAAGATCCGAGTTTTTAAAAGCGAAAAAAACCCTAAAATTTTAACTATGGATATCGGGTATAAACGAAAAACTTAACAAAAAGTAAAGATCTTATCGGTATAATAATGTAACCCGGCTAAATATATTACCCCGTTATTTAAACTTGCACTTAAAGAAAATTATAAAAACGGCAAAAGTTTAATTAATAAAATTATCGACATAAGAACCAAATCTAACGTTATTATTACTTCGTACGTCAAACGATATAAACTGGCAATACGATAAATATAAATATTATTTATAAGCTTTAATTCGTAAAAAAGAACTTTATTTAAAGGTATTATCGAAATACTTATTTAATTAATTAGCCGATTAATTACTATCCTTATATTTATCGTTAACGATTATTTCGCTGCATAACCGTTAATACTTAAACTTAACTTTATGGCCAAATCGAAAATAATACTTAATATGGATCCGGAAATAATAAAAGAAACCTTAAACTTTAGTTTGATAAAAATCATTACCCTGTTAATCCCAGCTGGAAAAGTTATTCGTAATATTTGCGTTAAAAAAAAGCTAGAAAAAAAAAAGCCGGTAAAACTATAAGCCGCTTTACTGGTAAAAACAAGCTTATAAGCGAAAAAATAAATAAATATGTTACGAGCCCGTATATTTTTTCAATTAATAACACTTATACTAATTAAAACCCGATAATTATTTAAAAAATTATAAAAAACAAGCTAAAACCTGAAGATACAATATTAAAATAGTTTAGCGATAAAGAACTTACATACGCCCTGTACGGAATCTTATAAAAAGAAATGCGAAAAACAGTTAATAAAAATTATACCGTCTAAATTAATACGATATATAAGCCGAAGTGGAAAAAGGTAATTCCTGTCGATAATATATCATTCGATAAATCAGTACCACCTAGAAACCTAAACTAAAAGGTTAAAAAACTTAAAAAGGTTTAGCGAGTTATTCATTAAAACGAAAAAAAACCCGACAAACTTAGTACTCCGTTAGCTATCTTATGTCCCAAATTTATTACCATGCTGCGAAAAACCCGACTTATAAAAAAAGCCAACTTTATTCTTAATTACTTAAGCGATAAGTTTACCCGTATAAAAAAGCCCTTTTTAAATAAATATTATTCCGTATAAAGGTTACCCTAACTTAAGATTAATAAAAATATACCAAAATTAAATTAAATGTTATACTAGACTATAAAATCCAAATAATCCTTTATAAGGCGTAACAAATTAAGAGCATAACTATACCGGCTAACCTTAAAAATAAATTAATCGAAATATTGCAAATATTAATATAAAAAGGAATATTCGAATAATCGTATACCGCGTATAAAAACGCTTAATTCCTTATATAAAAAAAGGATAATAAATTATAAATAATTAACTTTACGATAAAATTAAACGTTATTACCTTACGAAACGCCTTCATACCAAAAAACTGCGATGAACTTTCCGCGGACTTTATTATATACTTCTTAATTACTTTAAGAAATTTCTTTTTAAGTTATAATTAAGTTATATTAACCCTAGGCAGCAGAAATTTAACCATTTTCGCAATACCTTTAAAATTGCTTAGGTATACCAATATAACTATAAAGTTTACCAACTTTATAGCTTATTTTTGCTGTATAGTCATAAGGATTTTAAACGATTTAATACCGGATATAGTTCGGTTATTTGTCGACGACGTTGGAATCAAAGGCCTAAGGATAAGATATGATAACGAAAAGAATTTTCTAAAAATTCGACGATTTATTTATAAGCATATCGTTCACATTAATAAGACCTTACTTAATTATAAGCTTACTAATATTACGATTAATATAAAAAAGTCTTAATAATACTAGGAAATTACGGTTATAATCGGATTTCTTTATAAAACAAATAGTGGCCGCCTAAATACAGCTAAAATAAAAAAGATCCTAAAAATTTAGCTATACAAAAAGGTTTCGAAAGTTAAAGCTTTCTTAGATACTATAGTTTATTATCGGATTTTTATTACGTATTTTACCATAAAGGTTAAGCCTTTTATAAAACTGCTCCGAAAAAATCAACCTTTCGTTTAAGGTCTTAATTAATATAAAAATATAAAAAGCGTTAAAAAAGCAATTATAATAACCCCGACCTTAATTACTTTAAACTATAATCTTATAGCAGGCAAAATTATTATAAGGATATACGCAAACAAAGAAAGGTTTACAGGCATTCTCGGACAAATAAGTAATAAAATTAAATATCCTGCGCGCTTTAAAAGTAATACTTAAAAGGGCGCCGAATTAAATTACGACGCTAACAAACTAAAATATCGAACCGTTCTTAAAATCTTAAGGAAATTCCGAAACCATATTTATGGAATCCGATTTATATTAAAAACCGACGCCAAATTAATAATTCGATAAATTCCTTACTTGAAGCGCTTTTTACCCGTTAAGTTATATGGAAAAAAATGTTCGACTTTAAGATTAAGTATATTTCTGGCAAAAAGAACACAGCTGCCAACGGATTAATTAAGATGAGATATAAATTACTTTAACTTTTTTTTAAAAAAATACCACTCTAACGATGAATAAAAGCGGTAATAAGGTTCCGTATAATGGAATTATATTAAAGCGTTATAGTATAAACATATTTTTAAATCTTAAAATTATCGTATTAAAATATAATATTACTTTATCGTACCCAGTTATAAAAGTTAACTCATTTTGATTAAAACGGTAATATTATATAAAAAGTAGCGCGGTTATTTTTATTACTTTTCATAATCGGGTTACGTTTTTATTTAACGTAAAATAATTTTAGCAAATATTTAACCTTTTTAATATAATAATCTTATTTCGTAATAATCCCGAAAATAATAAAAACTTACTTAATAAGTAAGGTAAATAATTGCCGTTGATCTTGGAAACGACCTTAATGATAATAACTAAAACTATAAGAAAAAAATACGTAAAAACGTTCGGATTATTATTGTTATAAAACCGGGTTGCCTTTAGCTTTATATTACACGATTATCATTTTTTCCTTAAGTATATAATTACGTAATTTGAAAATTTAAACCAATTAAGAATTAATATATTTATAAACCGTTAACCTTCGTTTAAGGTAATATAAATTATTTTAATATCAAATAATGAATTTTCCGATAAGTAATAAAATTTAAGCCTTTTTATAAAAGTTATCAATTCCCCGTATAACGTATTATGATATTTATTAATAATAAAATGTTAATTAATAAAAGTTATAAATTTTTACTAATTATCGTATGTTAATAACTTATTACGTATTCGTTTTTTTTAATACGTTAATTAACCGGCTAATCCGAATAGTCGAATTAGTAGCTTGGCTTATATCGTCGTAAAGGATCCAGCCATGGATACAGCTTTCGAAATTTATATCTGGCCGTTATTATTACTAGAACGTTAACGTACGTTTACGTATATTTTGTTTTATTAAGTTCGCGTGGTAAAACAAGGAGAATTCGGATTTATCGTATTTTAAGAGGAATAATGATAATGCGAAGTATTTAGGCTGTAATTAATAAATACGTTAAGGTTTAAAAATAATAAAAGGGTCTTAATTAGGATTAGTATAATATTAATAATACATTATAACGTAAGAATTCGTATAAATATATATATAACTAAAAAATACATCTTGTTATTAAGTTATTACGGAATTTCGTTTTTCTAAAGAAGTAAATTTACAGAACGGATCCCTTTTTCGTATAACTATAACTCAGGCCTTGTTGGCTCGTTACGGGGATTTAGGGTTTGATTGGCTGATTTTTAGCGTTATGGGGCGGTACTTAAGTGACTTCGAAGAAAATAGAGAACGAGCCAGAGAGGCCTGAGCTAGCTGAGGTAAGCAGCGACCCCTCAGAGAGGGTGCCGCGTAATCGCCTAGTCAACGCCACGCTTCTTAACTCCTGACAGTTTAACAACCTAATTAAATAAAAGCTTATAACATATAACGGTTAATCGGGTTTACTAACTACTAAACCTAAGTTGTAAGGTTTATAATAATAATAATATTATAAAACTTTAAGTAATAAGATATATAATACTTACGTTTAATAATAGCAAATTATTAAAGATAATCTAAGTAACTAAGTTATATTACAAGCTGATATTATCTAACTTTAAACAAGAGAATAAGCGTTTTCGTATACTTTAATATAAGCTTAAATTATTATACTTAAGAATGAATCTAATAATCTTAATAATCATTTGAATTATTACACATGACCGCATATAACTCGATTAAAGAATCTTTGTTTTTGACCATTTGTAAAGGCTAAGAGGTGTTGAGTCATAACAGGTAATGTGTTTGATAAGGTAGTATGATACGTTATAACCTGTTTTACGGTTTAAACAAGTATTAATAATTGCGTTCTTATTATAAAAGTAGTTATTGTATTTTATTCACTAGTGCGCTGCGCGATAGTGTTGCTGAATAAACGTATTATATAGGTCTAAGACCTTTTTCGGTCGATCGAATTAATAATAAAGGAGGCATTATTAATTATTTCGAAGGAATTTATTTCGCTCTATTTCGCAGTGTAATATTTTAATACGAAAAGGTCTTAGATAAGTCGATTTATTTTTTGTATAACGTTTAAGACTTATATTTATATTATATCGCGCTAGTTTAAAAATTATAAAAGTTATATCTAGAAGAGTAATTATAATATATAATATTAAGCTTATTTCTTTTAAATATATCTTGATAAAGTAATCGAAGACGACCTTTTAATTACGAAGTAGTTTTTTAGTTTTTATGAAAATATCGGCTTTGCTGGTATTTTAAAAGAAAATCGATTAATTAAGCTAGCTTACTAAGGTATGATAATTGTAAAAACTATATCCGACGTTTCGGTCGATGTCGGATTACTTTAATTTTTAAGAACTATTAAAGTTTGTTTTCTTTAATAAGTTAATACTTAGTATTAAACTAATTAAATGCGGCGTTAGTATCTCTTTTCCGCGGAGAATTTTGCTTTTATATAATAACGATATTATATATGTAAATGAATACGAGGATACTATTTCGTGCGAAGTAGTACGGTTTGTAAGAGATAGGAGTAAAACTTAGTTAAGTACGTGTTTTTAATAATTTCTTTTATTAAATAGAAAGTTTTCTTAATGAATTTAGAATTACGTATTTTTAATTACAATAAACGGATGTTTATAATCTTTTTAATTATTTAATAAATAATTAAATTCGAATTTAATTTCAAAATTTTATACTTTAAAATGTATTAAATGTATTCGATTAGGTCTAAGTCCGATAAATATAATTATTTTTCGATTATATATATATTATACTTTTCGAAAAGAAAAATGTAATGTGAACTTTATATACTAAAACGTTATTTTATATAAAAGGATTACGTAACTTACATAATCGAAAAATTACTTATTTAAAAACTTTATAATATTACGTACAAAGAATTTACCGCCCAAAAAGCCCAGATTTTCTTTAAAAAAATGGTAAGATTAAAACTGTTTTTACTATTATGTTTTTTTAAAATTATAAGAATTATCAAGGGTTTTTTATAACTTAAGGGTTAATGAAATTCTTTCGAAAATATTTTAACGTAAAACGAAATACTTATTATTAAGAACGTCCCGAAACGGTTTATATCGTACATTTATCGGAAAATAAATTAGGAGAAAGTTACTTAAATTATTCCGTTTAAAAGCTTTTATAACGAAACTTAACTTTTTACAAACGTCGTTAACGGTAAACTTAACCCTTTTTACCGTAGGTAATTATTATTATTATTATTATTATTTTATTTTTATTTTAATTCTTATTTTAAAATTTAATATAATTTTATTTTATTTTATTTTATTTTATTTTATTTTATTTTATTTTATTTTATTTTATTGTATTTTATTTAATTTTATTTAATTTTATTTTATTTTATTTTATTTTATTTTATTTTATTTTATTTTATTTTATTTTATTTTATTTTATTTTATTTTATTTTATTTTATTTTATTTTATTTTTATTATTTTATTTATTATTATTTTTTGCGGACGTTCGAAAAAAGGTTTTATGGTCGTACGGATTAAATTCGAAACGGTTGGTTTCTTAAGCTTCTGATACGTATTCCGGGGGTACCGGCGACTTAGCTAATATAAATGTAAAACTAGGCGACCTTTAACGGTAGGTGGCCGCCTTAGACGACGCAAGTCATATACCGTTTTGTAAGTTTTAAAGCATTAAAGTTGTTCTACGACCCTCTGCTGGTCGGTATTTACCGCTTTGGCCACTCGGCCTTAGGTTGCACCCGCAGCCACAGCGCTAATCATAAAGGCACGAACTTCTAGAAAGAATTCCTGGTAAGGCTGGCGAACAGCGGTTAAAATGCGACCAGCTTCGTCCAAATCCATGTTATAGTTGCAAAGTTATTGAAGAGTTTATTAATAAAGGTTGGGAAGTGTGGTAGGATTGAAGGTGGGGATGCCCGGGGGTGCACGGATATTTTTGGCGCATTACTGTATCTTGTTCTTGGCTCGACATGCTCGACCGGTTCGAACCATCGACCAGCACCTTTCCTTCTATATTTCATCCGTGCGTTTAGAGCTGTTAGTGCTTAAGCGTGCATTATACCTAATTTTCTAACTCTTGGCGCTTTTGGCGAATTCGCTACTAGCTAAGCCAAAACACCAAGGCTAAAATCTCGCGATCGCTAGTAACCACCAGCAATCGACGAAGATGGAAGCCCCTACCATACCATAGCAACTAATTAAGGTTCCTGATAATATGGCTTAGTATATTTAATAACCTAAACCACTTACCCTTTTAAATCTCGTATAATTATAACGGCATAAAAGAAAAAAACCTGCTAATGTCCAGGTTTTTCCAGTAATAAACCTTATTAACGGAAAAGTCGTTAATCGACCTTAATCTAATATTACGACTTTAATTATTACCTTCCGAATTACCAAAATAAAACGATAAATTTAAGTTAAAAAATAAATTATTAAATATTTAGCTGGATACCTAAATTCGTTTGGTAAAAATTATAAAGGTAATTACCAAACAAATTATAAAATAAAAGTAAAATTTCTTATCGAAATATTCGTCGGTTACCTTAATACGGCGGTTTTTTAAATTTTAATAAAACGTTCTACGCCTTTATACGATTATTAAACTTATAGCTAATTAATTCGAAAGCGAAAAATAAATAAGCTTTTTGGGTTAATATAATTAAATCGGGGCATAGTTTTAACTTAAGTGATAGTATAAAAATTACCAAATCGACTAAAACTAATTTTGCCATATTTTAGTTTTTTAATAAATAGGATAATAAAATTTTAATCCGTTTAAGCGAAAAACGGCGGGTTAATAAGGAATAACCTTTTCCGTTAAAAACTATTATATATAAAAAATTCGAAAATTTAGGGTTATAACTGCCGGATATCCTAAATATTACAGTTACGAATACGGGTTAGTTTATTAAATTAATTATTAAATAAATCCGAAATATGCTTTTCGAATTAAACGTAAAGTAACGCTTAAATAAAGTTATCAATGCCGATAATATCTTAATACCGGAATAATAACATATTTACGCGGTACCGAACGTACCGTATACGTTTTCGAATTATATTAATTTAAAATACCTTATTAATACGTAAGACGTTATTTATGATAAAGTTTATATATAAACTAAATATCGGCTTATTAATTATAAGCCGTTAAAATGCGGATGTAATTTTATAATTAAATGCGAAATTTAAATAATTCTTTTTAATTTTAATTAAATCCTTTAAGCTTTTTAATATTAACGGGTAATTTAAATTAATAACGAAAAAACCGAAAACTAAATTACATAACCCGAAATGTTAAAAGTATTACATTAAAGGACGGTATTAACGGATTACGCGGTATAATAATTATGGAAATAAGCTGGATTAATATCCGGAAAGTATATATAATCGGCCCCCTAAATACGCGAACTATTAAGACCTTTTTTAAGCAGGATACGAAAATTACGCGGCCGCCTTTAAACGAATTAAGGGATAGCTGGTACGGTTAACAAAAAACGAACTAAAAAACGTTCGGAAAGCGGGAATTAAAAAATATAAAAAAGAAAATATTTTATTAAAATAAAAACAGGTTAACGTACCACACAAGCTCGCGGGCTATACAAGCTCGCGGGACACTTTTTTGCATTCCGCAATAACAAATCCAAATAACTTAATAATAATATATCGCATTAATTAAAATTAATCGGATTTTGTTTCGCTAGACGTATTTATAACTTTTTTACAGGTACGCACATTATGTCCGAGCTTGCCGTAAACGCCATATTTTCATTCTTTCGTTTTAACCCTTTTGCGACGATTATCCTTAGCTATTATTAGCTGCATTTTTTATTACCCCTTTCCTTTTCGGGCAGAAAAGTTTGTTTTTCTTATATAGTAAGTATTTCTTTTTATTAAAAATATTTATTTTTAGTTTTCCGATATTTGTTTAAGATATAATTCGTTTCGCGTAATTAGACGTTTTTTTCCCGGAAAAGAGCGGCTTTATGCAAAAATAACATATAACTTTTTATTATAAAACCAGCCGACTTGATTATTTTTGTTAGCGAACTGCCCTAGTAATTTTTGATTTTTCTTTGTAAATAACGTCCTTATTCTTTTACTTTTCGGATATTTTTAAGGGTTTTTGCAGGCGGGGAAATAAAATTAGCAGAAGTAAGCGGAAAGACGGTCGGTATAAGTATAACCGGAGGAACTTTTAATTCGGAAAAAACGTTATTAAAATCGAATAAAATAAGTTCAGTTTTCGCGAATCCGGATTTAATGTTATCGGACGTTATGGCAGCTTTAAACGCGTCGTAAAAGCTAAAAAGAAAGTTTTTTTTTCGCGATATGGATATGATAATATCGTATTAAACCTTCGATATATAACGAATAAACGCGTTTTAAAACGGAAAAGTAGGATATATCGAAAGATTAAAGCCGATAAAAAGAATACGCGGGTATGTAAAGAATAATAATGTCGTTATTCGCGCAATATTTTTCGAATTCGATCGAATGGTAACTTTCGTAACAGTCGAGGATAAGGAAACGTTTGGTTTTTTTCTTACGCGTTCGCGTATATTTATTAAAGTATTAAATGTATTTTAAACTTAATTTGTTTATTATCTAACTATTAGGATTAATACCGACCTTTTAATCGGCTAGTAATAAATTATCGCGATATTAAAAATTAAGGTAGATTTTCCTCGTTAATATAATAAATAGCGGTAAAACTTAACTTTACGAATTAATAATTTAAATAGTTATAATTTATTTTCGATTATTTTATTAAGTTTATTTAAGTTTTTTATGTTTTTAACGCTTATAATTGTTATACCCGATATTATAAATAACCTTATTAAAAAGTTAGTTTCGTCGAAGTTATAAATATCCTTTTTTGCGATATCGTATTTTGCGATTATAATCCGAATAAGTTCGAATTATTTACAAAATGTTTCTAGATTTTCGTATAAGATCCGTTAATAATTAACTTTCCGATTTAAACGCGTTTAAAGCTTTTTTTGCTGTCGTATAAAGTTCGACGCCCAGTTAACTTTAATGCGTTTTGCGGTGCGTTAGGTAAGTAACAAATTCGTTATATCTTTAATATGTTAAAGCCAAATAAAAAACGTTTACGTATTTAGGTTAAGGATTCGGTCGATAATCGAATTCTTTCGGTTAGGTTTAATTTTCGCAAATAAGGGATAATATCGATTTGGGCGTATTTACTAGTAAATCGCGCTTTTAAAATTGTACGTAAGACGTTATAAATAGAATTAAGTTTCTTATAATTAAGTTTCGGATTATTCTTTTTAGCTTAAACAGTTAGATTTATTCTAGATGCTTTTATAAGTCGTTTTATATTGTAGTTGTTAAAAAATAAGTAACAGAAGTAAGTGGTTAAAATATTTAAAAAGTGTCCCGCGAGCTTATGTGGCCCGCGAGCTTGTGTAGTACGTTATCGAAAATAGGGAATTATTTTAACTTACGGTAAAAAAACCCGATAAGCCGTAACCGAGCTAAGTAACTAACGGTAAAAAAAAGCCTATAACAGAATAACCCTTATAAAATCCAGGCCTACCTATATACCTTTAAAAACGTATAATTCCGGATTAATGCCGATTACGACGTTAAAATTAACGAATACCGAAAGTAATAATAACGTTAAAATGTTTATCGAAATAATTATAAAAAATCGTTTATCCGGCTTTAAAATATAAAATACCGCAATAATTAATATTAATTAACGTAACTTACGTTTACGCTTAACTATAAAAGTCAAGGTAATAAATACTCAAATTATCCCTTCCTTATAATAACGGAAAATAAACGGGAATAAAAGCGCCAAAAGCGCCGTACGGGTAAAAACAAGTTACTAACATTGCAAAACCTATAAGTAATTTAATGTAATATTCGTATTACCTTAATAATATATATTACCTTATTAAAGTTATATTAAGTTTAAGGTATAAACATAATTTAAGTTTAAAAACTTTAAATAAAAGAAAATACGAAAATATAAAACTATCCGAGATTTAACTCGTATGTATTAATAAATAACTGGACGAATAAAAAAGAAAATTTCCGAATTATAATTTACGTTACAAAAAGACGCTATCTGGCGATATTATAATAACGACTAATTTATTTTCAAAATTTGCTATAACTAAACGTTAATAAGTATCTTATATTTAATACGTACTAAAAGCTTTATATAAAGGTAGCTGTTACGGCTGCACCATACCGCTACACCACCAGGGCAAAAGATCGGTGGAATGATCGCAATCGTGACAATCATCCTGATGCTTACAGCCGTATACATGTCCTGGAGCTGTACGGTACCCCCGAACCGTAACAGTAACGGTTAATTACGTTACGAACCTAATACCGTTAAATAACTGCTTAATAAAAGGTAATTAAAATATATAATATCCATATTTCGAATTAAAGGTTTAAAAAATAAAAGGAAAAATATCGTATAATAACTTATTATCAACGAGATATAAGCATACTTAGTAAGCTTACGTATAAAGCGGGATATATCAGATATAGGGGACATCAGTTGTGTTGTTGTATTAGGTGTAACGAACCTGTTATACATCCACCTGGAAGTATGAACAGTATCCGAAATGGGGTCTTGATTTGCAGGTAACAATAGGGCGAGGAATAATTTACTAAAGGTCTTATTCGTTAAAGAGATTTAAAGATTCTTCCCTTAATTAGAGAACGATATAGTTGCCTTTAATCGAAAGCTTAGATGAATAGTTAAGGAACGAAATTAAGTAAGTGCTATTTACATAAGAAACCGATTTATTATATATCCCAGCTTCAAAAGTAAGTATATTGTGAATTTGTATAATTTAAATAATCTGGTTCCCAAATTATTTAGATTAATTAGATTACCTTAAAAGCCAAGTTTTCCTTATCCGGGGTTTAGCCGTAACAAGTTCGCATTAGGTTATAAAAATAAGTTTTTTAAAAATAAAAATCCTTATTTTTATAACATTATTTCCTTTTTCCAAGAATTTTTGTCCTAAAGATAAGAACCGTAGGTTGGTTACTTTATTGTATTAAAAAGTTCTTAAGTTTATTTAGTTGATTTTATTATAATAAGTTACATTCGAAAAGAAAAGAAAAAGTTTTGCTTAAATTAACGTGATTTTCGGGATATTCGCGTTAATTTAATTAAGAAATTTAATATTAAAGCCTTTCCTTATTTTAATTGTATTCGATTAAGAAAGACCGATTATTACTTCGTACCCGAGTACGTAAGTTATGGTTGCTATGTTCGCCAGCAGCGTTTATCCTATAACGTTTTCGTTATAAATTCGCTTTAAAAAATGAATAAAACGTAAAAACGTTTATTACGGAAGTAACGTAAGATTAAGGACGACTTTTTAACGTTTTAAAAGATCGCAAAAAGGGAATAAAAGGTGATAAAAAAGAGGTTAATCGAACTGCAGCATTAATAAAATAAAAAATTGCGGGAATTTGTTAAAAGGTTAAGGCGGTTACGTTTTTAATAGGATTTTTTTAAAAGAAAACGTTAAAAATATTAAAGGAAGGTTTAAAGTTGAATTAATTGAAAAAACGGGAAAGAATAAAAAAAAACGGCGACAGGTGGAAGTAAAGCAGGCGTAACTTGCTTCCGAAATAAATACCATAATAAAGGCGTCTATTTTTTTCGATTAAAACGCCGTAAGGTTGGATTTAAGCGGGGGACCTTTATCGCCCGCAACCTTGGCTACGTTACAGACGGTTAGTTAAGATTTTGTCGGTAGAACATCCTAATTAGGTTTATCGCATTTGTTAGGTAGTTAAATGGTTCTCAAGTATTTTCCTTATGTAAGTATCCTTTTTATTTAATTAAGTACTGGATTTTATTTTTAACCATTTTGGAATTTAATATTTTTTCGATTTCGTATTTATTATTATCTTTTTCGATTTCCAAATTTGCTTTTAACGGGGCGTTCTTAGGTGCTGGTTTAAGTAAGGAAATGTAAAAAATAAGGTATATTTTTATTGTTTTAGGTAATAATAATCGGTAATTAGTTTTGGAAATAACCTTATTAATTTTAAACAGATTAAGTTTTTTAAAATTAAACTTATCCTTAGGCCTTTTAATTTTAATTTGTAAGATATTTAACGTTACGTTTTATTTTTAACGTAATAAGTAAACCTTATTTCCTTTTATTGAAATTAATCTTTTAATTCTTTTTTTGTTATAATATTAGGCCATTTTTCGCTGAAGAAAACGTAACTTGGTTCGTAAGCGGGATTATATCGTTTTGATTTTAGTTATTATTGTTTTTGTTTAGGAAGTTATGGTAATAATTGCAGGAATTTTGTACATCGGTTATTTTGGTCGTTAGGTTATTACCTTATATCCGTATACAGCTGTATAAGGGAAAATACCTGTATTTTCGTTAATAAACGTATTATAAGCTATTTATGCTAATGGTAATAACTTTACCTAATTATTTTGCTAATAGTTAATATAGCTTCGGAGGTATTATTCCAGGGTCTAGTTTAGTCGTTCCGTTTAATTATCTATTTAAGAATGATAAGCCGTAAAGAACTTAAGCCTAACATTTATTTATTTAAAAAAGCTGGTATCAAATTTGGATATAAAAAGCTTATTTCGATCAGAAATAATCTTTTCTGATATTCCGTATTTTTCAAGGTAATATCGGATAAATACATAAACCAGTTATTTTATTATCGCGGTTCCTTTAAAAAATAGGAAATACTTATATTTGGTAAATCTGTTAACGATCACCCAAACTCCGTTATACTTAACTTTAATAATGAGGTTTTCAAATAAAAAAAAGTTAATATTAAAACCCTAAATTATAATATTCCATATTTTGTCAGGAATATCGGTAAGTTATAATAACCCATAAGGCTTATAACGTACTACTTTAACCTTATTATAAATATTGTAATTTTTAATAACCTTTTTAATTATTCGGCGCAATTCTAAGAAGTCGTACTTTTCCTATAATCGTTAAATAATCTTAAAAATTCCTTAATATTTATGCAATAGGTTTTCGTAAAATTCTTTTATAAACTATTCCTATTAATCCTTAAATATATAAATTTTATTACGGTATAATAACTAGTTCTTTGGTTATTCTTTTAATTGCTGGACCTTTTTTTTTTTCGTTTATATCGTAAGAATTTCAAAATTTCGCTAAAACTTCGGGGGTTGGTTTTTTTAGGATCTTGCATAACTGTATAGTACCATCCTTGTTATACTATAACATTTATATACTTCGTTTGGGAATTTTAGGATTATAATCGCCTTTATATCTAAAAATATCCGCTTAAATACTTTTTTTTCTTTTGATATAATATATTTTAAAGTTAAACTTTAATAAAAAAATTATTAAGTTTTATATCGTTTATTTAATTTTTATGCTTTTATAAACCGGGTAAGGTTTTTATAATCGGAATAAATGTTGTAGGGTTTCTTGGTTTTATTAAAGAAAAGTTTCTATTTTTTAAAAGCGTTAATAATTGTTAGCAGTTTTTTATCGTAAATCGGGCATTTAAATTCTATATTTCGGAATACCTTTAATTAATAAGCTACTAGGTGTTATTTGTTATTATTTTTTAGCTATTTTAGGATAGCATTTAATACGTAATTTAAAGCATCCGTTTTTAGACGTTTCTTTCTATCTGCGTTAAGTAATTTTATTATGGGTTTATTAGTAATTACGTTTTTTAAGATTTAAAATATTTCTTTTGCATTTTTTAAAAGCTTAAATTCCTTATTAACATATTTTTTGGTAATTAATTTGGTTAATAATTTAATTATATTTCCGTATCCTTTAATTAAGCTTTGTACGTAACCCGTAAATCCTAAGATTTACCGGATATCGGTAACGGTCGCTTTATTAAGGATGGGCTAATTTTTAATTACTTTTATCTTAAAGCGTTAAATCTGAATTTAGCCGGGGGTAAATATATATCCAAGGAAGTTTAACTTTTGTATATGCCATACGTTTTTAGCTGGGTTAATTCGGATATTTACCTTATTTAAGGTTTGGAATATTTAAGCTATATGCTATTTATGCTCCTTTAAAATTTCGGAGTAAATAAGAATGTTGTCGAAATAAACGAATATAAATTTATTTAGATATTTTCGTAAGGTAATTATAATTAAGCGTTAAAACCTAACGGGAGCATTAATAAATCCTATAAGCATTATTTAATATTCGTAAAGTTTATATATCGTTTTAAATACCATTTTCTTTTTCCTTAAGCCATTTTAATGCAGTAATAACCGTTTCGTAAATTAAATATAATAAATCATTTAACTTTATTAACGCTTTCCTTTAAGATATTTATAAAGATTAAAGGGTATCCATTTTTAATCGTAATATCGTTTAGCTATTTATAATTAATAACTTTTTTAAAACCGAAATTCTCGTTTTTATTAATCTTTTATTTTCCGTCTTTGGTTTTTGGTATTATAAAAACGGGATATTTAGTAAGAAAGTTAAAAAGTTAAATATATCCTTTTTTTAAATTAAGTTAAATAATTTTTTATAAGGCTTTTAATTTTTTAAAGTTTATATGGTAAACTTTATAAAGTTTAAGATAATATCCTTTCTTAATAGGTATCTTATAATCCTATTAACCATATAATAGTAACTCGTAATTTTTTTTTAAATTTTTAAATAGTTTTTTAAATCCTTGATATTTAAGTAATATTATTCCGGCTTAATCTGGCATTTATACTTTTCTAATAATA
The DNA here is from genome assembly GCA_004154915.1 of Monosporascus ibericus. Taxonomy (NCBI): domain Eukaryota; kingdom Fungi; phylum Ascomycota; class Sordariomycetes; order Xylariales; genus Monosporascus; species Monosporascus ibericus. The sequence continues at coordinate 35,579 of QJNU01000421.1, read as the reverse complement.
TAGCAAATTTTCTATTTATCCTTTTTAAGTAATTTCTTATTATCTTTTTAGGAAAATGTTTAATATTTCCAGTTAATATGTAAATTACTAGTCTTAAATTATAGCATTCCCAAGATAATATTATATTCGGAAATAGCGGCAATATTTAAGGAAATTCGTTCTTAATATTTTTAAATCTAAACGGAAAATCTTTCGGTTTTTCGTAAAATTCGTCCGTTTTCGTATTTAAATAAGTTTCTGTTTATTATGCGTAACTTATAAAATTTTAGCTTATACCTCCAAGGAACTTAATATTTTCCTGCCGTTACGGAAAAGATAAAGTTGCCTTCAACTTCTAAATCGGTTATAACTTTAAATATGCTATTTTTCTATTAAAATGGGATTTTGATTTAGTGACGTAATATTTTTGCTACCTTATATAAGGTTTTATAAATTAGGGCTTTTCGATACCTTACTTTTAAGGGCCTTTGGCGTTTTTTAACTTATGATGGTATTTAGCCTAAGAAAATCTTTATTTACGTACCTTTTAAACAATATGTTTAATATATTAATCGTTTTTATATTTAAACCACGTTTTCTTACCATACTTGCATTCGAAGGTAACTGTTCTTTTCGGGTTTAATTTTTAATTTTATATCTTTCGAATTATATGGTTAAAAGTATAAACCTTTAAAGGAAATATTCCTATATTTAGAAATTCGTATTAAATATAAAGCATCGGGGAATAACATAAATATCCTTACGATATGGCTTTCTGGCTTTATTTTAATTCGGGATATAAATAATAAAACCTAAGATATTCTAGTTGTCGGGGAATTTTTATGCATCTACATTCGTTATTTAGTTCGGTAGGTATTTTTTCGTTTTATCCCGGCCAAAAATCATTATCTTTTTTGGCTTTAAAATAAATAAAACAATCATCGATATAACAAGCGGTAAAATGCAACGACTTATACTGGTTTTTTCGAAATTTAATATATACCGTATATTTAAAAAGTTCGTAAAGCTCCGGGAATAACTATTTGTAATTGCTAACGTTAGGTCGGAACTAACCATTTTCGTTATGCATTTTATACTAAAATATATTAAGATAGCAAAAATATTTTAGCTTTATGGCTATCCTAAAGGCCGTTTGTTCGGGGTGATATTTATAAGCTTTAACCTTAAAGTTTTAACAAATAAGGTAATTTTCGTATTTTAAGATATCGTTCTAGATTTGAATGATAATGGCAATAATAAATTCTGGCTAAAAAAAGCCGAGGTAACTTTATTCTTTTTTTTTTTTTTTTGCCTTATTATCGGTTTTTTGTTTAGCCGCTTTAGTTTTCTTTAAGGGTTAAGGAATCCCTCCCTTTTTAAAGTTCCTTTTAGCGGAAAAACGTGTTACGAGAACAGTGTTCTCATCCCAAGGTCTTACCTTTAAGGCCTAGCGCGGGAGTGCGCTACGGCTAAAGGTCGGCCAAGGGGCTTGGCCCTTAAGTGATCTAGGTGATCTAGGTGATCTGGGACTAGATCACATAGATTATATAGATTTACAACACACTTATTAAAAGACAATTGGATATATATAACCCGGTCTCCCATATAGATAGCACCTATTTAATTTCGCTTTTTAGCTATTAATTTAAGCTTTTAGCTAAAAGCAACTGTACCGTTCTTTAAGTAAAAACTTTTTTTTTAAATCTTTTTAACGAATAAAACCTTTAGTAAATTATTCCCCGTCTTATTATTACCTGCAAATCAAGACTTTATTTTGGATATTATTTATATTTCCAGGTAAATGTATAACAAGTTTATTATATTTTGATAACTTTTTAATTAATAACCGACGGATAATTTTAAGCCTAGTTAAATATAAGCTTTTTTAAATTTAATAAAAACGATATTATAAAATGACGTTCAGAAGATAAATAATACATCCGATTTCCGTTACAAACCAATAAAGGATTAGTAATTAAATTAAACGATTTACCCTTTATCGAAAAAGTTTTTTAATTAATTAATAACATTATGCCTTTTACGACCCGAAATAAAAAAGAATTTTCTTTTTCTTAAATTTAGCAGCTAACCTCGGCTTTAAAGGATATTATTAAAGTCCAGGGAGATTCGGAAAAAAAAGAAAAGCCAGTAATTTAGGAACCTTAAGGCCCGAAAAGAAAGGAAAAAAAGCTCTTTCCTAAAAAGAAGATAGAGATTTTATTGTACAAAATCCAAGCCCTGGAAAGAAATAAAGAAAAAAAACCCTAACCCCTTAAAAAAAGTATGGCTTAATTTACCCGAAAAATAAAGGAAAAAACCTTAATACCCCCATTATTCGGCTTTAACCGGTACCGCGAAATTATTATCCTACCTTCCAGTTATTACGGAATGCCGGAAATTAAAGGCTATAAGCTAATTACCCCGAAATCTTATAACGGAATTACAGATATAAAAGAATTTTTCGTCCAAACCAGAATTTACCTTAAGTTTTACCAAAAACTTTTAACGGAGGATTATCAAAAAATAATGGACATTTTTTAGCTACTTATTGGACGAACTTTTCTATAATTCGAGCCCATTATAAAGAACTACCTAAAAAATTACCTTAAAGATTTTTTAGATATTATTAATTATATCTTTAACGATTACCGATATTTCGAAAACCGAATACGAATTATATTTAGAAACCCAAATAAAAAATAGCACGCGGTAAAATAATTATACTTCCTTTATTAAACCAAGTCGGCCGTAAAATATACGACAAAATTTAACCGCTTAGCCGTAATTTCCAATTTATTAAAAAACGCGTTATTTTACCTTTTTTTACGACGGCTTAAAACCGTAAATTAAGGACGAAATATATATAATACCTAAAATAAAATCCTTTAAAAAATATACCGATAAAGTAATTATTACGGATCGACGTACCTTTAATTAATATTTCGAAAAAAAAAGAACTAATAAACAAAATAACGATAAAAGCTTTAATAACCGAATTAAAAAGGATAAAAGCAAACCTTAAAAGGAAATAAACATTATTTCGAAAAAGCCTTAAAAAGATAAATTTAATATCGAATATTTTAATTATGGCAAAAAAAGGCATTTTAAAAGCAAATGTCGTTCCCCCGTTAAAAGGAACTCCAAAAAGAAAGGGATTTTTTAACTCTAAAAGAAAGTTAAAACGGTTAAATAAAAAACCGATAATAAGGTAGAAAAAAAAGAAAGTAAAGTTAATTCGATTTCCTTTTAGCTAGAATTCATTATTGCTACCATTATTTAAATCCAAAACGATATCCCAAAGTACGAGGATTACCCTATTTATTAGGACTTTAAGGCTAAAACTTGTAAATATTATCCAGGATAAATAGCTTCCAGGATAGCCATAAAGTTAGGATGTTCCTGCCATCTTAATATATCTCAATATAAGATGTACGATAAAAACGGTTAGTTCTAACTTAACGCCAGCAATCATGGATAGTTGTCCCCGGAGCTCTGCAAGCTTCCCGAATATACGGTATATATCAAATTACGAAAAAACCAGCATAAGTTATTACATTTTACCGCTTGTTACGTCGACGACTATCTCGTATATCTTAAAGCCAAAAAAGATAACGATTTTTAACCTGGATGGAACGAAGAAATACTTATAGAACCAGATAACGAATATAAATATACAGAAACTTCCCGATAGCTAGAATACCTTAAGTTTTATTATTTACATCCCGAATTAGAACAGAACTAAAGGGCTATATTATAAGGATGTTTATATTATTTCCCGATGCTTTGCATTTAATATGAACTTCTAAATATGGAAATACCTTTTTCGAAAATTTATACTTTTAACCCGATAACTCGAAAAATGCAAGATTAAAAATTAAGCCCAAAAGAAACAATTATTTTTAAATGTAAATATGGTAAAAAAACATAATTCAAATATAAGAACGATTAATGCACTAAATACGCTATTCGAAAGGTACGCGAATAAAGACTTTTTTAAATTAAATATTATCATAAGTTAAAAAACGCTAAAGGCCTTTAAAAGTAAGGCATCGAGGAACCTTAAGTTATAAGACCTTATGCGAGGTAATAAAGGGATTACGTGTTACGAGAACAGTGTTCTCATCCCAAGGTCTTACCTTTAAGGCCTAACGTGGGAGTGCGCTACGGCTAAAGGTCGGCCAAGGGGCTTGGCCCTTAAGTGATCTAGGTGATTTAGGTGATCTGGGACTAGATCACATAAATCATATAAATCCACGACACACTTATTAAAAGACAACTGGATATATAACAAACCGGTTTCCTATGTAAATAATACTTATTTAATTTCGCTTTTTAATTATTAATTTAAACTTTTAACTAAAAGTAATTATACCGTTTTTTAAATAAAGGAAAAACTTTTAAATCTTTTTAACGAATAAAACCTTTAATAAATTATTTTTCGTTTTATTATTACCTGCAAATTAAACCTTTATTTCGGATATTATTTATATTTTTAGGTAGATATATAATAAATTTGTTATATTTTAATAATTTTTTAATTAATAGCCGACGGATAATTCCAAACCTAATTAAGCATAAGCTTTTTTGAACTTAATAAAAACGATATTATAAAATAACATTCAAAAGATAAATAATATACCCGATTTCCGTTACGGGTTAATAAGGGATTAATAATTAAATTAAACAATTTACCTTTTATCGAAAAAGTTCTTTAATTAATTGATAATATTATACCTTTTACGACTTAAAATAAAGGAAAATCTTTTTCTTTTTAAACTTAGCAGCTAATTTTAACTTTAAAGAATATTATTAAGATTTAAGGAGATTCGAAAAAAGAAAAAAAGTTAATGGTTTAGGAACCTTAAGGCCTAAAAGAAAAGGAAAAGAAATTCTTTCCTAAAAAGAAAATAAAGATCTTATTACGTAAAATCTAAATCCTGGAAAAAGATAAAAAAAAAAACCCTTAACCCCCCAGAAAAAATATAACTTAATTTACCCGAAAAATAAAGGAAAGAACCTTAACACTTTTATTATTCGGCCTTAATCGGTACCGTAAAATTATTATCTTATTTTTTAATTATTACGGAATGCCGGAAATTAAAGGTTATAAATTAATTATCCCAAAACTTTATAACGGAACTATAAATATAAAAAAATTCCTCGTTTAAATTAAAACTTATTTTAAATTTTACCAAAATTCTTTAACGGAAGATTATTAAAAGGTAATAGCCATTTTTTAATTACTTATTAAACGAATTTTTTTATAATTTAAACTTATTATAAAGAATTATTTAAAGAATTATTTTAAGGAATCCTTAAATATTATTAAGTATATTTTTAACGATTACCGATATTTCGAAAACCGAATATAAATTATATTTAAAAATTTAAATAAAAAATAATACGTAATAAAATAATTATATTTCTTTTATTAAATTAAGTCGGCCGTAAAATATACGACGGAATTTAACCGCCTAGCCGTAATTTCCAATTTATTAAAAAACGTATTATTTTACCTTTTTTACGATAGCTTAAAACCGTAAATTAAGGACGAAATATATATAATACCTAAAATAAAATCCTTTAAGGAATATACCGATAAAATAATTATTACGGATCGACGTACCTTTAATCGGTACCTTAAGAAAAAAAGAATTAATAAATAAAATAACGATAAAAACTTTAATAACCGAACTAAAAAAAATAAAAATAAGCCTTAAAAAAAAGTAAGTATTACTTTAAAAAAACCTTAAAAAAATAAATTTAATATCAAATGTTTTAATTATAATAAAAAAAAGAATTTTAAAAACGAATATCGTTCCTCCGTTAAAAGGAACTTTAAAAAAAGAATTCCTTAACCCTAAAAAAAAGCTAAAGCGGTTAAATAAAAAACCGATAATAAGGCAAAAAAGGAAAAGAATAAAATTAGCTTGATTTTTTTCTAGCCAAAATTTATTATTATTATTACCATTTAGATTTAAAATAATATCTTAAAATATAAAGATTATCTTATTTACCAGGATTTTAAAGTTAAAACCTATAAGTATCACCCCGGATAAATAGCTTTTAAGATAATTATAAAGTTAAGATATTTTTGTTATCTTAATATATCTTAATATAAAATGTATAATAAAAACGGTTAATTCTAACCCGACGTTAATAATTATGGATAATTATCCCCGAAATTTTATAAGCTTTTTAAATATACGGTATATATCAAATTACGAAAAAATTAATATAAGTTATTATACTTTACCGTTTGTTACGTCGACGATTGTTTCGTATATTTTAAAACCAAAAAAGATAACGATTTTTGGCCTAGATAAAACGAAAAGATACTTATAAAACCAAATAATAAATATAAATGTATAAAAACTTTCCGATAACCAGAATACCTTAGGTTTTATTACTTATATCCCGAATTAAAATAAAATTAAAAGGCCATATTATAAGGATATTTATATTATTTCCTAATACTTTATATTTAATACGAACTCTTAAATATAAAAATACCTTTTTTAAAAGTTTATACTTTTAACCCGATAACTTAAAAGATATAAAATTAAAAATTAAACCTAAAAAGAATAATTATCTTTAAATATAAATATAGCAAAAAAATATGGTTTAAATACAAGAACGATTAATATATTAAATACATTATTCGAAAGGTACGCAAATGGAAATTTTTTAAACTAAATACTATCATAAATTAAAAAACGCCAAAAGTTTTCGAAAGTAAGGTATTAAGAAGCCTTAAATTATAAAACCTTATACAAAGTAGCAAAGGGATTACGCAGCCAGATCGAAATTCTACTTCAATATAAAAATAACATATTCAAAGCTATAATCGACTTAAAAGCCAAAAATAACTTTATCTTTCTTACGGTAACAAAAAAACATTAAGTTCCTTAAAAATATAAGCTAAAATCCTATAAGTTACGAATAATAAACGGAAGCCTATTTAAGTATGAAAACGGACAAATTTTGCGAAAAACTAAAGAATTTCCCGTTTAGATTTAAGGATATTAAAAACAAATTTCGTTAGATATTGCCGATATTTCTGGATACGATATCATTTTGGGAATGCTATAATTTAAAACCAGTAATTTACGTATCGATTAAAAATATTAAATATTTTTTTGGGAAAGTAATAAAAAACTACCCAAAAAGGACGAACAGAAAATCTGCTATATTATTAAAAAGGTACAAATACCAAACCAACCCGAAACGGTACCACCTAAATATCAAAGATTCAAGAAATTATTTAAGGATAAAAAAAACCACGAATTATTATTATATGGTTAATAAGATTATTAAATACCTATTAAAAAAAGATATTATCTTAAACTTTATAAGATTTACCATATAAACCTTAAAAAGTTAAAGGCCTTATGGAAAATTATTTAATTCGATTTAAAAAAAGGATATATTCGACCTTTTAATTTTTTACTAAATACCCCGTCCTTATAATGCCAAAAACCAAAAACGGAAAGCAAAAAATTGATAAAGATAAAGAACTGGTTTTTAAAAATATTATCGATTATAAATAACTGAACGATATTACGATTAAAAACGGATACCCCTTAACCTTTATAAATATATTAAAAAAAACGCTAATAAAGTTAAATAATTTACTATATTTAATTTTCGAAACGGTTATTACCGTATTAAAATGGCTTAAGGAGAAAAATAAAAAAAGGCATTTAAAATAATATACGGACTTTACGAATACCAAATAATACCTATGGGATTTATTAATGCTTTCGCCAGTTTTTAACGCCTAATTATAACCATTTTACGAAAATTCCTAGATAAGTTCGTATTTGTTTACCTTAACGACATTTTTATTTATTCCGAAATTTTGGAAAAGCATAAACAGTATATGGTTTAAATACTTTAAACTCTGGATAAGGCAAATATCCGAATTAATCTAGCCAAAAGCATATGGCATATATAAAAGTTAAACTTTTTAGGATATATATTTACCTTTAGCCAAATTTAAATTTAACGTTTTAAGATGGAAATAATTAAGGACTGGCTTATTTTTAATAAGGCGACCGTTACCGATATCCGATAAATTTTAGGATTTATAAAATACGTACGAAACTTAATTAAAGGATACGGAAATATAGTTAAATTATTAACGAAATTTATTACCAAAAAATACGTTAATAAGGAATTTAAGCTTTTAAAAAATGCAAAAAAAGCATTTTAAATTTTAAAGGACGTAATTATTAATGGACTTATAATAAGATTACTTAATGTAAATAAAAAAAAACGCTTAAAGATTAATATTTCAAATTACGTACTAAATGCTGTTTTAAAATAATTAAAGGATAACGATAAATAGTACCTAGTAGCTTATTATTCGAAAGCATTTAAAAACGTAAAATTAAGATACCCGATTTATAATAAAAAATTGCTGGTAATTATTAACGTTTTTAAAAAATGGAAACCTTTTTTTAATGGAATTAAAGAACTTTTTAATATTTATTTCGATTATAAAAACCTTATTTAATTTATGAAAGTTTAGGAATTAAATAAACGATACGAGATTTAGATAATTTTCTTATTAAGGTTTAATTTTAAAATATATTATATTAAAGGAAACGAAAATATTTAGGCGGATATTTTTAATCGTAAAAGCGATTATGATCCGAAGGTTCTTAAACGAAGTATATAGATGTTATAATATAATAAGGATGGCATTATACGGTTATGCGAAATCTTAAAAAAATTAACCTTAAAACTTTTAATAAGGTTTCGAAGTTTTTATGATATAAATGAAAAAAAAGAGATTTAATAACTGAAAGAATAATTAAAAAGCTAGCTATTATATTACGGCAAAATATATATTCCCAAAAATTAACAGGAATAATTTGTAAAGAAATTTTACGAAAACTTATTATATAAATATTAAGGAATTTTTAAGATTACCTGACGATTATAAAAGAAATACAATTTTCCAGAATTATGCTAAATAGTTAAAAAGGTTATTAAGAATTGTAATATTTATAATAAGGCCAAAATAATATGCTATAAACCCTATGGGTTGTTACAACCTACCGACATTTTTAATAAGGTATAGAATATTATAACTTGGGATTTTATTACCAGCCTTTTTTTATTTAAAAACTTAATTACCGGAATTGAATATGACGAAATTTAAGTAATCGTTAATAGACTTATTAAATATGGGTATTTTGTACCTTTTAAAGGAATTACGACAGTAAAATAATTAGCTTATATATTTATCCGATATTATCTTAATAAATACGGAATATTAAAAAAAATTATTTTTAATTAAGATAAGCTTTTTATATTTAAGTTTAACATTAACTTTTTTAAATAAATAAGCGTTAAGCTTAGGTTTTCGATAACTTATTATTTTTAAACAAACGGTTAAACGGAACGATTAAACTAAATTTTAAAATAATATTTTCGAAATTATGTTAATTATTAATAAAATAATTAGGTAAAGCTGTTATTATTAGCATAAATAGTTTATAATACGTTTACTAACGAAGATATGGGTATATCTTTTTATATAGCTATATACGAATACGAAATAATAACTTAACGATTAAAATAATTAATACATAAAGTTCCTATAATTATTATTATAGCTCCCCGAATAAAAATAATAATAATTAAAATTAAGATAATATAATCCTGCTTATAAACCAAATTATGTTTTTTTTAGTAAAAAATAGCTTAATATTTTAACAAAAAAAGAATTAAGGGATTAATTTTAACGAAAAAAGATAAAGTTTATTTATTACGTTAAAGGTAAAACGTAACGTCGAACATCTTACAAATTAAGACCAAAAAGCTTAATAATAAGCTTAATTTTAAAAAGTTTAATTCGTTTAAAGTTAATAAAATTATTTTTAAAATTAATTATCGATTATTATTACCTAAAATAATAAAAATATAGCCTATTTTTTATATTTCCTTACTTAAATTAATACCTAAAAACGTTTTATTAAAGATAAGTTTAAAAATCGAAAAAAATGATAATAAGTACGAAATTAAAAAAATACTGGATTTTAAAATAGTTAAAAACAAGATTTAATACTTAATTAAATAAAAAGGATACTTATACGAAAAAAATATTTGAAAATTACTTAATTACTTAACGAATACGATAAACCTAATTAAGACATTTTACCGGCAAAATCCTAACCGATCGTTTTTAACGTAATTAAGGTCGTAGGTAATAAAGGTTCCTTATTTAAATTTAACCTTACGGCGTTTTAATTAAAGAAAGTAAACGCTTTTATTATAATATTTATTTCGGAAGCAAGTTATATTTACTTTATTTTTACCTATCGTTTTTTTTTTTTTCCGTTTTTTTAATTAATTTAACTTTAAACTTTCTTTTAATATTTTTAATGCCCGTTTTTTAAGAAGATTTTGTTAAAAACGTAAATGTTTTAATCTTTTAATAAATTCCTTCGATTTTTTATTTTAGTAACGCCTTAATTCGTCCAGTTTCTTTTCCGTTATTTTTTAATATGCCAAGAAATTGTCCTTAACCTTCCGTTACTTCTTTTTAAAACGTTTTTATGTTTCGTTTATTTTTTTTTAAAAAGTTCATAATTAAAACGTCATAAAAAAAACGTTAATAACAAATGCAGTTATTATAATTTAGGTATTTTAAGGCGTAAAAATATTCGGCTTCGTTAAGTCGAATATAATAAGAATACGGAAAAGTTTTAATACCAAATTTCTTAATTAAGTTAATACGATTATCCCGAAGATCGCGTTAATTTAAACGAAGCTTTTTTTTTTATTTTTTAATACGACCTGATATAATAAAAGTTAACCAAGTTTAAAAATAAGTTCGGAAAAAGAAAATAACTTATTATTTTTATTTTTAAGATAAAAATTTTTAAAAAAGGGAAATAATATTACGAAAATAATGTTTTTATTTTAAGGTTTTACCTTTAAAGCTTAACGCGGAAATACGTTATAGCTAAAAATCGGTTAAAAAGCTTAACTTTTAAGTAATTTAAGTAATTTAAGTAATTTAGGACTAAATTACATAAATTATATAAATTCACGACATATTTATTAAAAGATAATTAAATATATAACGAACCGGTTTTTTATATAAATAGCATTTATTTAGTTTCGCTTTTTAGCTATTAATCTAAACTTTTAACTAAAGGTAACTATACCGTTTTCTAAGTAAGGGAAAAGTTTTTAAATCTCTTTAACGAATAAAACCCTTAATAAATCATTTTTCGCCCTATTGTTACCTGCAAATCAAGATCTCATTTCGGATATTGCTCATACTTCCAGGTGGACGTATGACAGGTTCGTTACATTACGTAATTAAATCGAAATTCCACTTTAATATAAGAACAACATATTTAAAACCATGATTAACTTAGAAGCCGAAGGCAACTTTATCTTTCCCGCGGCGGCAGAAAAATATCAAGTTTTATAAAGGTATAAGTTAAAATCCTACAAATTACGGATAATAAACGGAAACCTATTTAAGTATAAAAACGGACGAATTTTGCGAAAAACTAAAAAACTTCCCGTTTGGATTTAAAGATATCAAAAATAAATTTCGTTAGATATTGCCGATATCTCTGGATATAACATCATTTTGGAAATATTATAACTTAAAATTAGCAATTTATATATCGATTAAAAATATTAAACATTTTTTTAGGAAAGCAAAAAAAAAAACTACCCAAAAAGGACAAATAGGAGATTTGTTATATTATTAAAAAAATACAAATACCAGATTAAACCGAAACGGTATTACTTAAGTATTAAAAATTTAAAAAATTATTTAAGGATAAAAAAGATTACGAATTATTATTATATAATTAATAGGATTACCGAATACTTATTAAAAAGGATATTATTTTAAACTTTATAAAATTTATTATATAAACTTTAAAAAGTTAAAAGCTTTATGGAAAATTATTTAATTTAATTTAAAAAAAGGATATATTTAACTTTTTAACTTTCTTATTGGATACCCCGTCCTTATAGTACTAAAAATTAAAGACGGAAAGTAAAAGATCGACGAAAATAAAAATCTGGTTTTTAAAAAAGTTATTAACTATAAATAATTAAACGATATTACGATTAAAAACGGATATCCTTTAACTTTTATAAACATATTAAAAAAACGTTAATAAAGTTAAATAATTTATTATATTTAATCTTTAAAATAATTATTACCGTATTAAAATAACTTAAAAAAAAATAAAAAACGGTATTTAAAACGATATACGAACTTTACAAATACCGAATAATACCTATAAAACTTATTAATGTTTCCGCTAATTTTTAACGCTTAATTATAACCATTTTACGAAAATTCCTAAATAAGTTCGTATTCGTTTACCTCGACGATATTCTTATTTATTCCGAAATTTTAAAGGAGCATAAATAATATATAACTTAAATGCTTTAAATTCTGGATAAAGCAAATATCCGAATTAACCTAATTAAAAGCGTATAATATATATAAAAATTAAATTTTTTAAAATATATATTTATTTTTGGCCAAATTTAAATTTAACGTTTTAAAATAAAAGTAATTAAGGATTGGCCTATCCTTAATAAGGTAACCGTTACCGATATCCGACAAATCTTAAAATTTACGGAATACGTACGAAGCTTAATTAAAAAATACGGAAATATAGTTAAATTATTAACAAAACTTATTATTAAAAAGTATATTAATAAGGAGTTTAAATTCCCAAAAGATATAAAAAAAATATTTTAAATCTTAAAAAACGTAATTATTAATAAACTTATAATAAAATTATTTAACATAAATAAAAAAAAACACCTAAAAATTAATACCTTAAATTACGTATTAAATATTATCTTAAAATAATTAAAAAATAACGATAAATAATACTTAATAATTTATTATTTAAAAGTATTCAAAAACGCAAAATTAAGATACCCGATTTATAATAAAAAACTATCGGTGATTATTAACGCTTTTAAAAAATGGGAACTTTTTTTTAATAAAACTAAAAAACCTTTTAATATTTATTCCGATTATAAAAACTTTATTCGATTTATAAAGGCTTAAAAACTAAACAAACGATACGAGATTTAAATAATTTTTTTATTAAGATTTAACTTTAAAATATATTATATTAAAAAAAGGAAAATATCCAGGCGGATATTTTTAATCGTAAAAGCGATTATAATTCGAAAGTTCCTAAACGAAACATATAAATATTATAATATAATAAGGATGGTATTATACGGTTATACGAAATCCTAAAAAAATTAATTCCAGAATTTTTAATAAAATTTCGAAATTTTTACGACATAAATAAAAAGAAAGAAATTTAATAACTAAAAAGATAGCTAAAAAGCCAGCTATTATACCATGGTAAAATTTATATTTTTAAAAATTAATAAGAATAATTTATAAAGGAATTTTACGAAAACTTATTACATAAATATTAAGAAATTTTTAAGATTATCCGACGGCTATAAAAAAAATACGATTTCTTAAAATTAAGCTGAATAATTAAAAAAGTTATTAAAAATTATAATATTTATAATAAAGTTAAGGTAATACGCTATAAACCTTATAAGTTGTTACAATTTACCGATATTTTTAATAAGGTATAAAATATTATAATTTGGGATTTTATTATTAGCTTTCTTTTATTTAAAAACCTAATTACCAAAATTAAATACGACGGAATTTAGGTAATCGTTAACAAATTTACTAAATATAAGTATTTCTTACCTTTTAAAAAAACCGTAACGATAAAATAATTAACTTATATATTTATCCGACATTATTTTAATAAATACGGAATATTAAAAAAAATTTTTTTATCGAAATAAACTTTTTATATTTAAATTTAATATTAATTTTTTTAAAATAAATAAACGTTAAACTTAAGTTCTCGATAATTTATTACCTTTAAACAAACGGTTAAACAGAACGATTAAATTAAACCTTAAAATAATACTTTCGAAACTATATTAATTATTAACAAAATAATTAAATAAAATTATTATTATTAATATAAATAACTTATAATACGTTTATTAACGAAAATATGGGCATATTTCCCCATATAGTTATATACAGATACAAAGTAATAACTTAATAATTAAAATAATCGACGTATAAAACTTTTATAATTATTATTATAATTTCCCGAATAAAAATAATAATAATTAAAATCAAAACGATATAATCCCGCTTATAAACCAAATTACGTTTTTTATAGAAAAAAATGGCTTAATATTATAATAAAAAAATTAAAAGATTAATTTTAACGAAAAGAAATAAAGTTTATTTATTACGTTAAAAGTAAAACGTAGCGTCGAATATCTTATAAATTAAAATTAAAAGGCTTAATAATAAACTTAATTTTAAAAAACTTAACCCGTTTAAAGTTAATAAAATTATTTCCAAAATTAATTACCGATTATTATTATTTAAAATAATAAAAATATACCTTATTTTTTACATTTTCTTGCTTAAATTAATATTTAAGAACGTCCCGTTAAAAACAAATTTAAAAATCGAAAAAAAAAAAATAAATACGAAATTAAAAAAATACTGGATTCCAAAATAATTAAAAATAAGATTTAATATTTAATTAAATAAAAAGGATACTTATACGAAAAAAATATTTGGAAACCATTTAACCATTTAATGAATACGATAAACCTAATTAAGACGTTTTACTGGTAAAATCCTAACCGACCGTTTTTAATGCAGTTAAGGTCGTAAGCGATAAAGGTCCTTTACTTAAATCCAACCTTACGGCGTTTTAATCGAAAAAAATAAACGCCTTTATTATAACATCTATTTCGGAAATAAATTATACCTATTTTATTTTTACCTATCGCCTTTTTTCTTTTATTTTTTCCCGTTTTTTTAATTAATCCAACTTTAAACCTTCCTTTAACATTTTTAATACCCGTTTTTTAAAAAGATCTTATTAAAAACGTAAACGTTTTAATTTTTTAATAAACTTTTTCGATTTTTCATTTTAATAACGCCTTAATTCGTTCAATTTCTTTTCCGTTATTTCTTAATACGCCAAAAAAATTATCCTTAACCTTTCGTTATTTTTTTAAAAAACGTTCTTATATTTCGTTTATCTTTTTTAGAAAGTTCATAATTAAAACGTCGTAAAAAAAACGTTAACGATAAATATAGTTATTATAACTTAAGTACTTTAAAGCATAAAAATATTCGGCTTCGTTAAATTAAATATAATAAAAATACGGAAAAGCTTTAATATTAAATTTCTTAATTAAATTAACACGATTATCCCAAAAATCGCGTTAATTTAAACGAAATTTTCTTTTTTGTTTCTTAATATAACTTAATATAATAAAGGTTAATTAAGTTTAAAAATAAGTTCGAAAAAAAAAAACAATTTATTATTTTTATTTTTAAAATAAAAATCTTTAAAAAAAGGAAATAATATTACGAAAATAATATTTTTATCTTAAGGTTTTACTTTTAAGGCCTAACGCGGGAATACGTTACGGCTAAAGGTCGGCTAAAAGGTTTAACCCTTAAGTAATTTAAATAATATAGGTAATTTAAAACTAAATTATATATATTACATAAATTTACAACATACTTATTAAAAGATAATTAGATATATATAATCCGGTTTCCCATATAAATAGCACCTACTTAATTTCGCTTTTTAGCTATTAATTTAAGCTTTTAGCTAAAGATAACTACACCGTTTTCTAAGTAAGGGAAAAGTTTTTAAATCTCTTTAACGAACAAAACCCTTAATAAATCATTCCCCGCCCTATTGTTACCTGCAAATCAAGACCCCATTTCGGATACTGCTCATACTTCCAGGTGGATATATGACAGGTTCGTTACAAAACGGTACTTACTTTTAAAATATCCTTTTTTGCCATAATTAATACATTTTATATTAAACTTATCTTTTTAAGGCTTTTTCGAAACGGCATTTATTTTCTTTTAAGGCTTACCCTTATTCTTTTTTAATTCGGTTATTAAAGCTTTTATGGTTATTTTATTTATTAAACTTTTTTTTAAAGTACTGGTTAAAGATGGGTTAATTAACAATAATTACTTTATTAATATACTCCTTAAAGAATCTTATTTTAAGTATTATATATATTTTATCCTTAACTTAAGGTTTTAAGCCGTCGTAAAAAGGATAAAATAACGCGCTTTCTAGTAAGTTAAAAATTATCACCAGGCGGTTAAATTCCGTCGTATATTCTGCGGTTAATTTGGTTTAATAAAAAATGTATAATTATTTTATTACGTATTATTCCTTATTTAGGTTTTTAAATATAATTCGTATGCGGTTTTCGAAATATCGGTAATTGTTAAAGATATAATTAATAATATTTAAGGATCTTTCGAGGTAATCTTTTAAGTAATCCTTTATAATAAGGTTAAATTATAAGAAAATTCGTTTAATAAATAACTAGAAAATAGCCATTATTTCTTTAATAATTTTCCGTTAAAAAGCTTTAATAAAACTTAAAATGAGTTCTAGCTTAAATACGGAATTTTTCCATATTTATAATTTCGTTATAAAGCTTCGGGGTAATTAACTTATAACCTTTAATTTTCGGCATTCCGTAATAATTAAAAAGTAAAATAATAACTTTTCGGTATCGATTAAGGCCGAATAATAAAGGTATTAAGGTTTTCCCCTTTATTTCTTAGGTAAGTTAAATTAATTTTTTTTTTTTTAAAAGTTGGGATTTTTTTTCTGGTTTTTTCCAGGGCCTGGATTTTACGTAATAAAATCTCCATTTTATTTTAGGAAAAAACTTTTTTTCCTTTTTCTTTAATCCTTAAAGTTCTTAAATTATTAATTCTTTTTTTTTTCCGAATTTCCTTAAATTTTAATAATATCCTTTAAAATTAGGGTTAATTATTAAAATCTTTTTTAAAAAAGGGTTTTTTATTACGGGTTACAAAAAGCATAATATTATTAATTACTTAAAAAACTTTTTCAATAAAGGATAAATTATTTAATTTAATTATCAATTATTTATTAATTTATAATAAAAATTAGATATATTATTTACTTTTTTAAATGTTATTTTATAATATTATTTTTATTAAATTTAAAAAAGTTAATATTCGATTAAATTTGGAATTATTTATTAATTATTAATCAAAAAGTTATTAAAATATAACGAACTTATTACATATTTACTTAAAAATATAAATAATATCCAAAATAAACTTTTAATTTATAAGTAATAATAAAACGAAAAATAATTTATTTAAAATTTTATTCCTTTAAAGATTTTAAACATTTCTTTTAATTAAAACATAATATAATTACCTTTAATCAAAAACTTAAATTAATAATTAAAAAGCAAAATTAAGTAAGTGCTATTTATATAAAAAACCGATTTATTATATATCCCAGCTTTAAGAGTAAGTATATTGTGAATCTGTATGATCTGGATAATCTGGTTCCCAGATCATCCAGATTAACCAGATCACCTTAAAAGCCAAGTCTTCCTTATCCGGGGGTTAGTCGTGACAAGTTCGCACTAGGCTACAAAGGTAGGTCTCCTCAAGACAGGAACCCCTGTTCCTGTAACATTAGGCTAGATACGTGTGCTGTTGTACACGTACAGCGTTAAGTAGCTTAGCTACGGAACATGTATGGGCCGATCAGTAGGTGACCTTTCCGTATATGGGGTGCGTTACGCACCCCCCAGCTAGCTGACACACCCCTTTAACGCCTTAAAATCTTTACGGCGTTGATCGTTATATTTTATTACTTCCTAAAGCTATAGCTGCCTATTCCACCTTTCCTCTGGTAATTAAATCCTTTTAATTAGCCAATTCTTCGTTTAAAATAACCTTTAAAGCTTTCTTTTGCTGGTTTAAGACTTTTATGATATTTATCAGTTTTAACTGCTTTTTGAAGTTCTTAAAGGTTTTTCGTAATAGAGTTTTAATTAGTCCATTAGCCAGCATGTCGCCTGTAAGCGTATAATTCACTTTAATTATCTCCTTTTTTATTACCTTTTATAGTTAGTAATTATATATATTTACGTACCGTAGCTTTGTTTGTAAAAGTGCGATATTGGTATTAATTAGCCGTATAGTCTATTAATTATCGTATTACATATTTAACGGTTTTATATCGAAACCGACTTTTAATTTTTTAATTAATCGAGAATTAAATAAAGTTTCTTTAATAACTTGCGTAAGGAATAATAATTTCGTTTCGGTTATAAAAGTAATTATTATATTTTGCTTATTCGCCCGTTATTTTATGACTTTTCCGAAAAGCTTTATTATATAAGTTTAGGAACTTTTTCGATCGATTATACTATCCGCGAAAAAAACGTCGTTTTAAATATTTATCGAATTTTTTGCTACCGAATTACAACGTTAACGTTTTAATACCGATTAGGTATAATATAACTTTATTAATAACGTTATAATATACGTTATTAAAGTTTTAATTAAATCGTACGAATCGGGATACTATAAAAGATATATTAGGTTACGTATTAACTAAAATATATAGGATAAAACCGATCTTTGTTTAGTATTTATTAATTAAACCTGAATAAGTTAAATCAGGATTTAGCAATAATTTAATATTTATTATTAACGTTTTTAAAAGGTTATTTAAACTTTTTTAAAAAGTTAAGTTAATTAATTTATTTATAAAGTTAAATTAAGATCATTAAACTTTTTAAATTATTTTTATCTTTAATTATTTCGATTTTAAGAAATTATTATTAAATTTTATTATTTATAAAAATATATCGTTTTTATATTTATTAAATTAATTAATCGATAAGGGTTTGATATTTTTTATTATACGTAACGATTATGTCGTCGACGTAGAAAAATAAAAGTATCCCTTAACGAAGGAAATAATATGGTTCGTAAGGAACGGGGCTAAATCTTAAATCTTTAAGTATGCTGGTAAAGTCGTTTTGCTAAAGTAAAGGCGATTCTTTTAGTTTGTATAATACCTTTTTAATTAGAAATATCTTGCTACGTTATAGGTATTTTAGGAGCGTTTTTATATATATTTCATAAGGTAGGTTCGCGTTAACGAAGGTGTTTATAACGTTATATTATTTAAGCTTTAGGTTAAACCTAGCCGTAATAGCAATAAAAGCTTAAATCGACCTTTTAATACGTGTGGATACGTGTGGATACGTGTGGATACGTGTGGATACGTCTCTGTCGTTATATACGTTTTTAAGTTGTTAATTACCTCGTGCGACAAAACGGGCCTTACATTTCTGGAACCAGCCATACTTATTAAACTTGTAAACGTATACCTATATGTATTTTAATATTTTTTTTTAATAAAGGACTGATTAACGGTTTTTAGGATTTAATTTTTTTTATGATTTTGTAGGTAAGCTGTTTCGGCGTTACGAAATATCTTTTTTAACGGGTATGTATTTAGCTTTTTATAGCCTTACGGCGGTGGCGGTAAGTTTCGCCTATATATCCGGTTTAACGATTTAAGTAACGTTTTTATTTTTGATGTATTAAAGCTTTTCCGATTAAAGCGGTGCGTATTTCGGGTTTTTAATTTTTTTAAATTTCCGTAATTTACCGGGCGGTTATTACGCGTACTTATAAAATAGGCTATTCGTCCTGCATTATATGCGGCCTTTTAAACTTTATAATCGTTTTTAATAATACTTTTTTAATTCGGAACGTACGAAAAGCTTTTATTTACGATCCGTAAAATGCCTTCGTTTTTTATCGTTACTTTATATTAAATAAAAGGACGGAAACTTCAGGTTACTTTTATTATTTCCGCCGGCGCAGTATTTGTAACAGTTATTAATGCAGACGTTAGTAGCGGTAATGGTCCAGGGGTCGGAAATGGCTCGAACAAAACGGTTATATAAAAATAATTAATTTTATGCGAACAAATTTGTTCTTCTTTATTCCGTACGTTTTTTTCGCTTATGTTACCTTGGAACTGTCCTTCCGATCCAGCTGGTAATTAAATCCCGCTTAGGTTTTTATCCTTTTCTTGGATATGTATTAGGTAATTATTAACTTAATTAGGTATTTTTACTTATCGGAGCAAAATCTGTAGTTCGTTTTCCGTAACGTAAAAAAGGTCGTTTTTAAGGTTTTTGATATTATTAAAGAAAATAATTTCTTCGTTAAATTATACGTTTCGAATGGCGATAATTTTATTCGTTAATAAGTTCCAAACTTCGTAAATATTTGTTAATCGGTAACCGACGAAGAAATTAATTTATGCTTTAAAATTTAGCTTTTAAAGTTTTTATTTTTTTTTTCTTTATAACGGTAATCGTTATAACGTAGGCCATATAGTTATAAGTACGTAAGTAGGCCTTTTAGGATTTCCGATTAAGTATTATAATGCCGTTTCTGTACGTTAAGTAAATATAGTAAACTTTATATCGAGTTTGCCAAAAAAAAAAGTATTTAAGGGTATGGTTATATAAATATATTGCCGTTTTAAAGATGTATACGATTAGGAACGCTGGTAATTTAATGTTACTTCGTATCATAGTTATTTTCTTTTTAATCATACCCCTTAAGCGTTTTATACCCCCGTTCTAGGCTTAGATATATAGTTTTAAGGGCTTAAGTTTAATACTAAAAGGAGGCGATTAAAGCATATTTCGAAGTTAGTAATTCTTTAAGATTTCGTTATCGTATTCGATTACTTATAGGAAGACTTTATCTTAGTTCTTTAGGACTTTTAGAAGGTATCGAAACGTTATAATTAATATATCTTATTTTCGGTTTTTTAGATAAATATCCTAAATAAAGCCTAAATATTTATAAGTAATGAATATAACGTATTTGTATCTTTTAAGGTCCTTTTCGAAGTTAGTGAAGTCGAGGGCGATTCTTTGGCCTGATCGGGATGCTTCCTTTCGAGGTTCGCGACGTATTTGGTTTTCGCCTTTGCCTTATTATATGCTTAATATTTAATTGTTATAAGATTTTTTAATCGGATTTCTTTAATATGGGATTGCAACTGGGCGATTATTTCAAATTTTGAATAGCCTAGGCGTAAGTGCCATATAGTACCGTTATTTATGCGTAATGGCTTTTTCATCCATAAGTTAACGTTTCGTTTGTAAGTTATAAAGGTTGCATAAAAGGTAATTGCGTTAATATTTTCGATAACGAATTAATCAAATTTGTTTATTAACGTAGCCATAACTTGATTATATTTATCTCGAATATAGTTATTAATTTTTTAGTTATTTTACTAGTAACCTTTTTTCCGGAGTTATCAAAGTGATATTATGTTATATGCGAATTTTTCATAATGGGTTATATTATAAAGCCGTAACGTTTTCGTATCGCTAGGGCTTTAAAATAACATATTAACTTTTTCGTACCCTTTAATCGAGACGAAGTTATTGCCTACGTATTTTTCGTTACCTTATACGGTTAATTTAAAATTTAAAAACCTATTAATAAGGTTAAAAATATATATCGTAAACTTTAAGTTTAAGATGGGTAAATTCTTTAAGGGGTAAAATGAAACGTTTATAACGTTACGTTAATTAATAATTAAAAAGTACGTTAGGATTTATTTTATTCCTTTTAAAAGTTAATTTGTTTTTATAGCTAATATTTTTATAATTTTCGATAAACGGTTAATTATTTCCTTTAAGGACTAATCGGCAGTTATTCGATTTCGAACTAATAATTTTAAACTTTTATTAAATCGGAAACTTTTTAGAACTTTATTAAAAAATACATAAAAGTATTAAGTTAATTTATGCTAATTACTTAAATACGCTTTATACCGTATGCCTTATATATCTAATTCCTAACGTTTCCGTTTATTAACGTTTCGGTCCGTATAAAAACCTTATAATTACTTTACTTCGGCGTTCGTACCGGAATCCTTTTTCGTGGATAAAAGTTAATAAGCTTAATTTTTTTTAATCGGGGTTATCTTAATTAATAGGAGCCGTAAAAATCCGGTAAAACGTGAAAAACGTTACCTTAACGTTTTTCGATATAAATAATTAATAAGTTATAACTTAATAATTTAAAAAGTTAGTTATTACCTTTTGGTAATTAATCGTATTATTATCGATCTTTGCTTTCTTTATTATTTAAAAAGTTATTATCCAGATCTTTACAATAGGAGCTAAAGTTATATATAGATCGTTAACTTATATGATCGTTATATTCGTTTTTGGGATCCCATATCGCTATCCCTAAACTATGATTTTTTTGCCATTTTACGATTTATTCGTTTAGCTTTTTGCTAGATTTTAAGGTTTATTTTAACCTTTTACGGTACTTTCGTTAGGTATTAATTAATAACTTTCTATCGTATACCTTACCGAATTTAGCTAACTTGGCGTATTACTTCCGTAAGTTTTTTCTTAAAAAATTATTCCTTTAATTGTTAAAGATATAAACTTTAAGATTTATTTCGTAAGGTCGTTAATACATTTACGAAAAGTATTATATTTCCGATCCTTATAAATATATATTGTAAATTTTTAATTATAGGCTTATTTACTTTCGGTTATTATTTTAAGGACGTTCGTAAGATAACCTGTAAGGTCGACGTCTTCGAATGTATTATCGGAAGTTAGGGTATTATTTCGCGTTTAAGGACGAAATCGTTTTTTTGGATATAAGGCTATATCGGGTTCTGTAAGTCTAATAAATTACGAACGTAATTAATCAGGATCGATAAAGTTTCAAATATTAAGCGCGTAGGTTCTAAATTGGAATTCGCCTTTAAAGCGGTTCCAGTCCTTAAGTCCCTAATAAATAATTTGGGATATCGACTGTACGGTCGCCATTATTGCTATTAAAATATATTAATGATTTTTATTAATATATAGTTTATATCGTCTTAATAGTAGCTAATTAGTTGATATTTACGCGAACTAAGCGAATGAAACTTTTAATTATCAGATATAGGGGACATCAGTTATGTTGTTATATTAGGCTAGATACGTGTGCTATTGCACGCGTACAGCGTTAAGTAGCTTAGCCACGGAACATGTATAGGCCGATCAGTAGGTGACCTTTCCGTATATGGAGTGCGCTACGCACCCCTCAGCTAGCGGACAGGATACGTATTAAACCTTATTTTTTTTAATATCCCTTTTACGAAAACTTCTGTATGTAACGATCTTAACTCTAAATCGGATCATTTTACGTTTTTAATAATTATTCCAGATAAAAATAAAAGAAAAGTAAAAACAATACTAATTACAGGTATTAAAGCTAAACCTAAACAGATTTGCGAACCTAATTATAACAGGCGCAATTTCCTTATCGAAAACGGGCCCGGTAAACTTACCGGAAAAGCTAAACTTCCGGATAAAAATTATCAATTCGGTTTTTCAATTAATAATAAAAGTAATAAGCAAACCGGTAATGAACTAAGAACGTTAAGCGCTATAATAAACGTAAAACTGCCAAAACGTTTATCGTACTTATAAAAACTCGGAAATATATAAATGGTTTTCGGATCAAAATAACCCGAACCGAAATTATACAAAGAAATATCGGTAATTCCTTTCTGTAATCCGTAAAGCTAAAAAAAAAAGAATTACTAGCGGAAATTTACCAAAACGGCCTTTACGGACGAAAAACTATATAAAATTATTAATTAACATAATTTTAAATTCCCGCTAAAATCCTTACCGTTATAGATAGGAAATAAAATAATAAAAGATATATTTAATAAAGTTAAAATTTTACTTACGAAAGTCTTAAAAAGGTTTTTAATAAACGATAACCTAAATTACGACCTTTTGAAAGATATAAATTAACCGAACGTTTAATTACTTTAAAATATTACGGTAATACTTAAAAAAGCCGAAGCTTATATTATAAAGGTATCGAATACTTTTCCCGGGATAAACGGCATTATGGTTAAGTTTTTAAAGGTTAATTAGAAATCGGTTAAGTAATACGTTAAAAACATCTTTAAAAATACGTTACGACTTACATATTTTCCGGCCGCCTAAAAAAACGCCGAGGTATCGATAATACCTAAGGTAAAGGAAAAAAATAAGAAGTCGCCGAGGTTTTAGTAACCCATAACCTTATTTTCTTATTTCGGTAAAAAATTAAAAAGAATAATAATAAAATGGTTAACGTAAAAAGCTTTAACGAATAATACCTTTAACCGATAATACGGTAAAACGTTATTTAAACGATTAACGATAAATTTAATAACGTTTTTCGTATACGATACGAAATAATTATTTATAGCTAAATTAAAGGTTTTTATAATTACGATAAACGTATAAAAAACGTTTAATACCTTATTATAAAAACGCTTATTAAAAAAAACGTTAAAACTAGCTATTACCGGTATTTCGTTTTACGGAATTCTTTTTATCAGATAAATAAATCCAGGTATGGCTTAAATCCATAACGACGAGTTATAACCGGGTTCGTGTAACGAACCCGTCATACATCCACCTGGAAGTATGAGCAGTATCCGAAATGGGGTCTTGATTTGCAGATAATAATAGGGCGAGGAATGATTTACTAGGGGTTTTGTTCGTTAAAGAGGTTTAAAGACTTTTCCCTTAATTAGAGAACGGTATAATTACCTCCGGTTAAAAGCTTAGATTGATAACTAAAAAGCGAAACTAAGTAGGTATTATTCATATAGGAAATTGATTCGTTATATATCTAATTATTTTTTAATAAGTATGTCGTGGATTTATGTAATTTATGTAATCTAGTCCCAGATTACCTAAATCACCTAGATTACTTAAAAACTAAGCCCTTTAACCGACCTTTAGTTATAACGTATTTCCGCGTTAGGCCTTAAAGGTAAAACCTTAAGATAAAAATATTATTTTCGTAATATTATTTCCCCTTTTTAAGGATTTTTGTCCTAAAAATAAAAACAGTAAGTTATCTTTTTTTTCTGAACTTATTTTTAGACTTAGTTAACCTGTATTATGTTAGGCCGTATTAAAAAACAGAAAAAAAAGCTTCGTTTAAATTAACGCGATTTTCGGGATAATCGTATTAATTTAATTAAAAAATTTAATATTAAGGCTTTTCCGTATTTTTATTATATCCGACTTGGCAAAGCCGAGTACTTTTACGCCTTAAAATACCTAAGTTATAATAACTGTATTTATCGTTAACGTTTTTCCTGCGACGTTTTAATTATGAATTTCTTAAAAAAGATAAATAAGATATAAAAGCGTTTTTAAAAGGAATAACGGGAAGTTAAGGATAATTTTTTAGCGTATTAAGAAGTAACGGAAAAGGAATTAAACGAATTAAGGCGTTACTAAAATAAAAAATCGAAAAAGTTTATTAGAAGATTAAAACGGTTGCGTTTTTAATAAGATTTCCTTAAAAAACGGATATTAGAAATATTAAAAAAAGGTTTAAAGTTAAATTAATTAAAAAAACGGGAAAGAATAAAAGAAGAACGGCGACAGGTAGAAGTAAAGCAGGCGCAACTTGCTTCCGAGATAAACGTTATGGCGGAGGCGTTTATTTCCTTCGACTAGAACGCCGCGGGTTTAGATTTAAGCGGGGGATTTTTATCGCCTGCGATCTTGGCTGCGCTAAAGACGGTCGGTTAGGATTTTGCCGGTGGAACGTCTTAACCAGATTTATCGTATTCGTTAGGTGGTTAAATGGTTTTTAAGTGTTTTTTTCGTATAAGTATTTTTTCTATTTAATTAGGTACTGGATTTTGTTTTTAACCATTTTGGAATTTAGTATTTTTTCGACTTCGTACTTATTATTATCTTTTTCGATTTTCAGACTTATTTTTAACGGGGCGTTTTTAGGTACTGGTTTAAGTAAAGAAATGTGGAAAATAAGGTGTATTTTTATTATCTTAAGTAATAACAATCGGTAGTTAGTTTTGGAAATAACTTTATTAACCTTAAACGGGTTAAATTTTTTAAAATTAAGCTTATCGCTAAGCCTTTTGGTTTTAATTTGTAAAATGTTCGACTTAACGTTTTATTTTTAACGTAACAAGTAAATCTTGTTTTTTTTCGTTAAAATTAATCCTTTAATTTTTTTTTATTATAATATTAGGCTATTTTTTGCTAGAGAAAACGTAATTCGGTTTGTAAGCGGAATTATATTATTTTGATTTTAGTTATTATTATTTTTATTCGTAAAGTTATGGTGGTAATTATAAAAGTTTTATATGTTAATTATTTTAGTTATTAAGTTATTGCTTTATGTCCGTATATAGCTATATAAAGGGATATGCTTATATCTTTATTAGTAAATATGTTGTAAATTATTTATGCTAATAGTAAAAGTTTTACCTAATTGTTTTATTAATAATTAACGTAGTTTCGAAGGTATTATTTTAAGGTCTGGTTTAATCGTTCCGTTTAACCGTTTGTTTAAGGGTGATAAACTATTAAGAACTTAAGTTTAGCGTTTATTTATTTAAAAAAGCTAGTATTAAACTTGGATATAAAGAATTTATTTTAATTAAAAATGATTTTTTTTAATATTCCGTATTTGTTAAGGTAATATCGGATAAATGCATAAGTTAATTATTTTGCCGTTACGGTTCCTTTAAAAGGTTAGAAGTATTCATATTTTATAAATCTGTTAACGATTACCTAGATTCCGTCGTATTCGACTTTAATAATTAGGTCTTTAAATGGAAAAAAGTTAGTAATAAAATTTTAAGTTATAATATTTTATATTTTGTCTAAAATGTTAATAGGTTATAATAACTTATAGGGTTTATAGCGTGCTGTTTTGGCTTTGTTGTAAATATTGTAATTTTTAATAACCTTTTTGATTATTTGGCGTAATTCTGGGAAGTCCTATTTCTTTTGTAATTTTTAGGTAGTTTTAAAAATTTCTTAATATTTATGTAGTAAGTTTTCGTAAAATTCTTTTATAAATTATTCCTATTGGTTCCTAGGAACATAAATTTTGTTATGGTATAATAGCTGGCTTTTTGGCTATCCTTTTAATTGTTGGATTTTTTTTTTTTTATCTCGTAAGAATTTCGAAATTTTGTTAAAAGTTTTAGAGTTAATTTTTTTAGGATTTCGTATAACCGTATAATGCTATTTTTGTTATACTATAATATTTATATGTTTCGTTTAGGAACTTTCGGATTATAGTCGCCTTTGCGATTAAAAATATCCGCCTGGATATTTTTTTTCCTTTTAATATAATATATTTTAAAGTTAAATTTTAATAGGAAAATTATCTAAGTTTTATATTATTTATTTAACTTTTGTATTTTCATAAATCGGGTAAGGTTTTTATAATTAAAATAAATATTAAAAAGTTCTTTAATTCCGTTAAAAAAAGGCTTTTATTTTTTAAAAGCGTTAATAATTATTAATAATTTTTTATTATAAATCGGGTATTTTAATTTTGCGTTTTTAAATGCTTTCGAATAATAAACTATTAGGTATTATTTGTTATTATCCTTTAATTATTTTAAGACGGTACTTAAAACGTAATCTAAAACGTTTATTCTTAAACGTTTCTTTTTGTTTACGTTAAATAATCTTATTATAGGTCTATTAATAATTACGTTTTTCAAGATTTAAAATGCCTTTTTTATATCTTTTAAAAACTTAAATTTCTTATTAACGTATTTTTTAATGGTAAATTTCGTTAATAATTTAATTATATTTCCGTATTCTTTAATTAAGTTTCGTACGTATTCCATAAATTTTAAAATTTATCGGATATCGGTAACGGTTACCTTATTAAAGATAGGTTAATTTTTAACTGTTTCCATTTTAAAACGTTAAATTTAAATTTGGCCGAAAGTAAATATATATCTTAAAAAGTTTAACTTTTGTATATGCTATACGCTTTTGGCTGGGTTAATTCGGATATTCGCCTTATTTAAAGTTTAAAGTATTTAAGCTATATATTATTTATGCTTTTCCAAAGTTTCGGAATAAATGAAAATATCGTTAAGGTAAACGAATACGAACTTATTCAGGAATTTTCGTAAAATGATTATAACCAGGCGTTAAAAATTAACGGAAATATTAATAAGTTTTATAAGTATTATTCGGTATTTATAAAGTTTATATATCGTTTTAAATATTATCTTCCATTTTTTTCTTTAAGCCATTTAAATACGGTAATAACCGTTTCGAAAATTAAATACAATAAATTATTTAACTTTATTAATATTTTCTTTTAGTATGTTTATAAAAATTAAAGGATATTTATTTTTAATCGTAATATCGTTTAACTATCGGTAATCGATAACTTTTTTAAAAATTAAGTTTTCATTTTCGTTAATCTTTTATTATCCGTTCTTAATTTTTAATATTATAAAAACGGGGTATCCGGTAAAAAAGTTAAAGGGTCGAATATATCCTCTTTTTAAATCGAATTAAATAATTTTTTATAAAGCTTTTAACTTTTTAAAGTTTATATAATAAATTTTATAAAATTTAAGATAATGTTTCTTTTTAATAAATATCCGATAATCCTATTAACCATATAATGGTAATTTATGGTTTTCCTTATCCTTAAATAATCTTTTAAATTTTCGATATTTAAGTAATACCGTTTCGGCTTAATTTAGTATTTATACCTTTTTGATAATATAGTAAACCTTTTACTTATCCTTTTTAGGTAATTTTTTATTATTTTTTTAGGAAAATATTTAATATTTCCAATTAATATATAAATTATTAATCCTAAGCCATAATATTCCCAAGATAATGTCGTATCCAAAAATGTCGGTAATATTTAACGAAATTCGTTTTTAATATTTTTAAATCCAAACGGAAAATTTTTCCGTTTTTCGTAAAACTCGTCCGTTTTCGTACTTAAATAAATTTCCGTTTATTATACGTAATTTATAAAATTTTAGCTTATATTTCCAAAAAAACTTAATAATTTTCCGCCGTTACGGGAAAAATAAAGTTATTTTTAATTCTTAAATGGATTATAACTTTAAATATATTATTTTTATATTAAAGTGAAATTTTAATCTAATTACGTAATTCCTTTGCCGCCTTGCATAAGGTTTTATAAATTAAGGTTTTTCGATACCTTATTTTCGAAACCTTTTAACGTTTTTTAACTTATAATAATATCCAGTTTAAAAAAATCTCCATTTTCGTATTTTTTACATAACGTATTTAATATATTAATCATTTTTGTATTTAAATTATATTTTCTTGCCATATTTATATTCGGAAATAATTATTTTTTTCGGGTTTAATTCTTAATTTTACATCTTTCGAATTATCCGGTTAAAAATATAAACCTCCGAAAAAGGTATTTTTATATTTAAAAGTTCGTATTAAATATAAAACATTAAGAAATAATATAAATAACGTACCACACCAGCTCCCCGCTCACACCAGCTCGCCGCTCGTTTTTTAACACTTTACGACAACAAACTCAAATAAGTTAACCATAACACATTAAATCAATTAAAATTAATCGGATTTTTTATCGCTAAACGTCTTTACAATTTCCTGATAAGTGCACGTATTATGTCCAGGCTTACCGCAGACGCGACATTGCCGTTCCCTCGTCTTAACCCTCTTGCGACGATTATTTTTAACCGCTGTTGGTTATATCTTTTTATTACCCCTTTTCTTTTCGGCCAGAAAAGCTTATTTTTCTTATATAATAAATATCCCTTCTTCTTAAAAACGTTTGTTTTTGGTCCTTCGACGCTTGCTTAAAATATGGTTCGTTTCGCGTAATTGGGCGGTTTTTTCTCGAAAAAAAGCAATTTCGTACAAAAGCAACAAATTACTTTTCGTTAAAAGATTAACCGATTTTACCATTTTTGTCGGCGAGCTACCCTAATAATTTCTAATCCTCCTTTGCAAATAACGTTTTTACCTAATTATTTTATGAATATTTTTAAGGATCTTCGCGGGAAGGGAAAAATTAGAACCGGCGGAAGTAAGTGGCGAAACCGTCGGTATAAGTATAACCGGAAGAACTTCTAATTCGGAAAGGACGTTATTAAAATCGAATAAAACAAATCCAGTTTTTACAAATCCGGATTTAATATTATCGGACGTCATGGCAGCTTTAAACGCGTCGTAAAAACCGGCGAGGAAATCTTCTTTCGTAATATAAGTATAATAACGTCGTATTAAACTTTCGATATAAAACGAATAAACGCGCTTTAAAACGGAAAAACAGGAAACGTCGAAAGGTTAAAGCCGATAAAAAAAATGCGCGGGTATATAAAACGTAATAATACCGTTATTTGCGTAGTATTTTTCGAATTCGATTAAATAATAACTTTCGTAACCGTCGAGGATAAAAAAACGTTTAATTTTTTTCGTACGTATTCGTATATGCTTATTAAAATATTAAATTTATTTTAAACTTAATTCGTTTGTTGTTTAATTATTAGGATTAATACCGACTTTTTAATCGGTTAGTAATAAGTTATTACGATATCAAAAACCAAGGTAGGTTTTTTCTGCCAAAATAATAAATAATAATATAACCCAATTTTGCGAATTAATAATTTATATAATTATAACTTATTCCCGATTACCTTATTATGCTTATTTAGGTTTTTTACGTTTTTTAGCATTTATAATTATTATACCCGATACCATAAAAAGCCTTATTAAAAAGTCCGTTTCGTCGAAATTGTAAATATCCTTTTTTACGATACCGTATTTTGCGATTATAACCCGAACGAATTCGAACTATTTACGAAATACCTCTGGATTTTTACATAATACTTTTTAATAATTAATTTTTCGATTTAAACGCATTTAAAACTTTTTTTACTATTTAACAAATTTCGACGCTTAATTAATCCCGATGCGTTTTGTAACGCGCTGGGCGAATAATAAATTCGTTATATTTTTAACATGTTAAAGCCGGATAGGAAACGTTTACGTATTTAGATTAAGGATACGGTTGATAATCGCTTTTTTTTCGGTTAACGTTAATTTTCGTAAATTAAGGATAATATCGGTTCGGGAAGTTATACCGTTATATCGGTTTTTTAAGGTAGATTCGGAAACGTTATATATCGTATAAAGACGTTTATAACTAAGTTTCGGGTTCCGATTTTTAGCTTAAACGGTTAGGTTTATTTTCGCTTCTTTTGTAAGCCGTTTTATGTTGTTGGTGTTGAAAAATGAATGATTAAAGCTATATGGTTAAAATGGTAAAAAAACGAGCGGCGAGCTGGTGTGAGCGGGGAGCTGGTGTGGTACGTTATCCTTATAATATAACCTTTTAACTTTATTTTAATTTAAAATATAAATAATAAAATTTAAAATATTTTAACTATTAAGGAATTTTTATATATTTATATTCGTTATCTGGTTTTATAAATATTTTTTCGTTCTATTTAAGCTAAAAGTTATTATTTTCTTTAGTTTTGAAATATATAAGACAATCGTCGATATAACAAGCGATAAAATATAACAATTTATGCTAGCTTTTTTATGGTTTGGTATATACCGTATATTTAAAAAGTTCGTAAAGTTCCGGGGATAATTATTTATAGTTGCTAACGTTAGATCGGAATTAACCGTTTTTATTATACATCTTATATTAAGATATATTAAGATAGCAAAAATATTTTAACTTTATGGCTATCCTAAAAGTTATTTATCCGGAATAATATTTATAAGTTTTAATTTTAAAATTTTAATAAATAAGGTAATTTTCGTATTTTAAGATATGGTTTTAAATTTAAATAATAATGGTAATAACAAATTTTGGCTGGAAAAAAATTAAATTAATTTTATTTTTTTCCTTTTTTACCTTATTATTACTTTTTTATTTAACCATTTTAGCTTTTTTTTAAGGTTAAAGAATCCTTTTTTTTTGAAATTCCTTTTTACGGAAAAACGATATTCGTTTTTAAAATACGTTTTTTTGCTATAATTAAAATATTTAATATTAAACTTATCTTTTTAAGGCTTTTTCGAAATAATACTTATTTTTTTTAAAACTTGCCTTTATTTTTTTTAATTCGATTATTAAAGTTTTTATCATTATTTTATTTATTAATTCCTTTTTTTTTCGAAGTACCGATTAAAGGTACGTCGATCAGCAATAATTACTTTATCGGTATATTCCTTAAAGGATTTTGTTTTAGGTATTATATATATTTTATCCTTAACTTACGGTTTTAAACCATTATAAAAGGGATAAAATAACGCGTTTTTTGGTAAATTAAAAATTATAACCAGGCGGTTAAATTCCGTCGTATATTTTGCCGCTAACTTAATTTAATAAAAAAGGTATAATTATTTTATTGCGTATTATTTTTTATCTGGATTTTTAAATATAATTTGTATTTGGTTTTCGAAATATCGGTAATTATTAAAAATATAATTAATAATATTTGAAAATTCCTTAAGGTAATTCTTTAGGTAATTTTTTATAATAAGTTTAAATTATAAGAAAATTCGTTTAATAAGTAGCTGGAAAATAATTATTACTTTTTAATAATTTTTTATTAAAAAGCTTTAATAAAACTTAAAATAAGTTCTAGTTTAAACGAAAGTTTTTTCCATATTTATAATTCCGTTATAAAGTTTCGGGATAATTAATTTATAACCTTTAATTTCCGGCATTTCGTAATATCTAAAAAGTAAAATAATAATTTCGTAATACCGATTAAGGCCGAATAATAAGGGTACTAAGGTTTTTTCCTTTATTTTTCGGGTAAGTTAAGTCATATTTTTTTAATAAATTAAGGTTTTTTTTTATTTTTTTTTTTTTTAAAAAACTTGGATTTTGCGTAACAGGATTTCCATTTTCTTTTCAAAAAAAAGCTTTTTCTTTTTTCCCTTCGGGCTTTAAAGTTCCTAAATTATTAGCTTTTTTTTTTTCGAATTCTTTTAAACTTTAATAATATCTTTTAAAACCGGGGTTAACTATTAGGTTTAAAAAGAAAAAAGTTTTCCTTTATTATGGGTTATAAAAAAATAATATTATTAATTAATTAAAAAACTTTTTCGATAAAAAGTAAATTATTTAATCTGGTTATTAATCCTTTATTAACTTATAACGAAAATTAAGTATATTATTTATCTTTTAAATGTCATTTTATAATATTGTTTTTATTACGTTCAAAAAAACTTATACCTAATTAAGCTTAAAATTATCCGTCGGTTATTAATTAAAAAATTATCAAAATATAACGAACCCGTTATATATCTACTTAAAAATATAAGTAATATCCGAAATAAAGTTTTAATTTGTAAGTAATAATAAGGCGAAAAATAATTTATTAAAGGTTTTATTCGTTAAAAAAATTTAAAAACTTTTCCCTTAATTAAAAAACGGTACAATTATTTCCGGTTAAAAACTTAAATTAATAGTTAAAAAGCGAAATTAAGTAAATATTATCTACATAAAAAACTGGTTCGTTATATATCTAATTATCTTTCAATAACTATATCGTGGATTTATATAATCTATATAATTTAGTCCCAGATCACCTAGATCACCTAGATCACTTAAGGGCCAAGCCCCTTAGCCGACCTTTAGCCGTAACGCACTCCCGCGCTAGGCCTCAAAGGTAAGACCTTGGGATGAGAACACTGTTCTCGTAACAGTTCGATATAATATACCTTAAAGTTTCCCACTTTTTCCGGTATTATACATATTATATTTCGTAAAGCTTTTATAATAGGACCGAACCTTAAAATTCGGCAATATAAATAACCTATATTTATATAAAACGTTTAAAACCTTTATTAAAAACGCAAAACTTTTAACTCGAAACGTATAATAAATATTATAATAAAGTAAAGAAAACCGGGTTTATTTCGCCTTAAAAAATGCGAATTATTATATATTACCAGAATACGGGAAAAATATAACCCGTTGGTAGTAGTCGACGACAACTTTATAATTTATCCGGTAAAAAACCGAAAAATAATAATGAAACGTTAATACTTAAATAACTTAAGATATTGTTTAATAACAAAACAATATTTAGGTAATACGTTTTAAAAAAAGATTAAAAAAAATATAGCTTACCTAGTATATACGATACCTAGCGAATACAAAATACGGACCTCCGGCGTCCGGATTACGGAAAACTATAATTACGTATATTATTCTTACGGCATTATATAACGCAAAAACGTAATACGAAAAACGTATTAAATAAGTAGGAAAAATTAAGATTAACGTTAAAGTAAGCTGGCATATAGAAAGAATTTAACGGGTTTTTACCTTAATTACCAAAGCTACCTTATTAATATGGAAAATAATATTTACGGACATTTTATATTACGATTCGAGACTACCGATAGCATAAACGGCCTTAAACCTTGCAT
Organism: Monosporascus ibericus; assembly: GCA_004154915.1. Classification (NCBI taxonomy): domain Eukaryota; kingdom Fungi; phylum Ascomycota; class Sordariomycetes; order Xylariales; genus Monosporascus; species Monosporascus ibericus. The sequence goes on along the minus strand of QJNU01000421.1, from coordinate 1,331 downwards.
TATAAAAATTTGCCTATAAGTTACGAACTGTCGACAAAAACTACCCTTTAACTAAAAACCCCGAATTAATTAAAACTATTAAGGAACGTAAGGCGAAAAATTTGCAAACCCTCAATACCAAGGTACAAGTAACGGCAAGAATGCTACCATCTATATAACGACCATTCCTAATCCCTCCCAGGTACCCACCTAGCTCGAAAAAAAACCTTATATAAGAACTTATTAAAAAGGAAGCTATTATAGCTTTTAAGGCTTAATATACGGCTTTACTACCGGAAAACGTTATCGTTTTTTCAGACGGTTTGTAGAATAAAACTGAAATCGGTTACGGCTTTACGGTTTACCAAAATAAGCAACTTTTCTGTATAAAATGCGGACGTTTAAACCCTTATTTTATTATTTTCGATACGAACATAATAAATGCTTAAAAAAAATTAAAGTACGTCATTATAAAACCTCCAGAAATTTACCGGAAACGAATATAGGTTTACTTAAATAATACGAAAACGATTTAAAAAGTTAAGGCGAATATTATTATATCCTTTTAATAAACATAGTTAAAATTTTACGTAACGGTAAATACGTATAACGTCGGGATATATTAAAGCTTAAAATATTACGGCGTAAAAAAAAAACGAATTAGCAAATAAATTAACGAAAGCAAGCTTAAAGTTAAAAAACGTTAATAATACGTGCATAATTATAACTTACGGAATTAAGTTTAAAATAAGGTTATAAAATAAAACGTAACGAAAGATATAATAAAAAGCAGTTTTTATTAAATTCTTACAACGGTATAAAGGTTAAAAACTAAAATATTATTTACGTTACCTCGATAAGTTAAAATACTTAACGAAACCGGTTCTTTATTATTATTTAACGTTCCGTACGGAATATAAAAACTTTACCTAATATTACCGAAAGTTTAAGAACGATAACGCCAAATTATATTATACTTACGGTAAACTTAAAATACCTAAATACCTGGTTTATTATAAAAAATCGGACGCCTTTTTCGAAAATTAATTATTAAAGCCGAAGACGTATTTATAAGAATCTAAAAAATAAACTTATTACTTAAAAAAGCTTATAAATAACTTAATCGCCTTTAAGGATTATATCGGAGTTACGGGGTTTTTTAGGGATATCTATACGCGAGAAAACCGGAACGGGGCTATATTAAAGCCGTTACCGAATATCGCTCCAGACGGAGCGATTACCCTATAACGGCAGAGGCTACCTGGGGCCCTGGCGATTTTCTTTAATTTAGATACAGGGGATTCGGTTTTTTTTTTTTTTTTTTTTTTTTTTTTTTTTTTTGGGGGGGGGGG